>WTSP01014952.1:3716-19779 GCA_025331215.1 Actenoides lindsayi | reverse complement strand
GACGCCCTCTCGAAAAACTTTTTTCTCCTCTCTCGCGCACCCCGCCCTGCCCACAGTCTCCTCCCTCGCCCCCCCCCCCCCCCCCCCCCCCCCCGATAATGAGCTGTTGTCTTGTGCAGCATTGAGAGCTAAGTAAGCATGAAAAATTGGAACAATAAAGAAGTAGTTCTGGGACAGCAAAGCCCCTTGTTTGACAAGGCTAATTCCACACCCCCCCAGCCTCATTTTCTTTCAGCCACCTTCCCCCTCCTCACTCCTCCTTTATTAAATGAACTGGCTTTTATTGGGGTGGAAGCTGGGTTTCCTTTTCCCCTCTCGCCTCCCCCTCTGTTCACATGTAATTTGGAGAGTTAATCTCCTCAGGCAGGAAATGTTGTTTCTTTCACTCTTTCTCTCCAGCCTTTTCCATTTGGCTCTTTTAATTGGGGCCCAGACCAAGGAAATGGCCACACCACAGAGCCCGAGAAGGAAGAGGGCTGTTTCTGTTGAGAGGCCCTGAGCATCCCTTCCCACCACCCTGGTTTCCGTGCTCCCTTTCAGCAGACGCATCCTTTGGCCAAGGATACCCAGATCCCTTTGGCCAGATGGACACCCTGGCTGGCATCAGGAAAGCTGGGCTGGAGATGCTGGTTGGCATTTCTGCTGCTTTTCTGAATTCCTCTTGCTGCTTCAGGTCAAGTCACCCAAAGGTTTCAAGTTGTAACATCACCCAGGGCCATCTCCCCCAGTTCTCCAGTAGTATGAAGGCACTTGGATTCTAATACTATCTGTGAAATCTCTTTGAAAGACATGATGTTGTAAAACCTCATGGAAGTTCTCCAGATTTTTCTTGATGACTTTTCCCAAGTTTCTTTTAAAGAAAATAACTCATTTTTAATGAAAAATAGAGAGCTGAGTTTCTTCCCCCACCCTCAGTCTGTCCTGTCTCTTTAGGCCAAAGGAGTTTTACAGCAGGCCTTCTTTCTGGCTCTGAGTATGTGGGGCACATGGCCCAGTGTGGACATTATCTTGGGTAGTGCCAGTGAATACAACTTGTAGTACAAGAAACCATGATAGTACTATGAGACCTGATCTGCTCAACACTTATTAGATGTGGGCTTCCTTCAGAAAAGACAAGTAAAATTGTAATCAATGCATTGCTTAAAGGCAGGGCAAGACTATGGTGAGCTTTTTTTTTTCAACAGAGGATCCCAGGAAGCTACTGAAAACTCATGGGAGGAACCCTTGCTAGAGCAGAACAGAGCTGGGCAGGAATAGGTGCTTGGAGCCTGCAGCAGCCTCTGAAGAGATAGGCTTGATGTGCACCAGCATGTGCAGGTAAGCATGCGGTGGTTTGAAAGGCTTATGATAGGAACAGTCATTGGAGCCTGGTCTACTGCTCAGAGCAGAGTCCTGCTCCCACTGTGCCCTTCAGATGGCGAGGTGTGCTGGGGACAAGGCTCCGGGACACCCTTTGTACCTCCTGCACAAGCCCTTGGCCGCTTCCAGCTCTTCTGGAGACCCATCCAGGGGGGATGAAGCATGGTTGCTCTCAGGCAGGGCTGGAAGAGGTCAGCTGCCGACAGGCTGGGAAGCTCTGGAGATTCCAGTCTCCTCCTAACCACAGTTTGGCCTGAATGTTCCCAGCTCTCTGGCAGCCAAAAGCTTTTGGATTGCTCTTTGGCACAGTTCGTCACTCCCAACAAGGCAGTGATTCATGCCGGGAGGCTAATTATCATTGAATTCACTCATCCCTCTACAGATAACCTCTGGAGGAGGGGGTGGGCTGGGACTGCACGTTTGTCACCTGCCATCGCCCATGGGTCTGCATCCAAGTGCAGATGGCATCAGTGGGGACACAGAGGGTCCTGTTTGCACTCTCCAGCTTCAAGCACTACCTGGGAAGGAGAGGCTCAAACCGTAGCACATCATGCACCACGTATGAGCTGATGGCCATGGGGGTCCCTGCTTAAATACCTGCTGAGAAAAGCTGTCTGATGAGTGTGCCGTGCATGGCAGAGGAGACTGAGCTCTGAGAAAAGGAGCTGGAGTTTATGACTAGAGAAACAGATCCTTGGTGTGAATTGATGATGTCCTGGAGAAAGGAAAGCTTTGCTAATCCATACTGAGTGAGTGTCCAGCCTCTGAAGTGGGAGGCCAAGTGGCTGAGGACAGGGATACCTGGAACAGGGAGAGACTCACTCAGATGTGAACCTCAACAAGGGTGGAAGGAGCTGTAGGGAGGGAAGAGAGATGTCACTGCAGGAAGAAGTAGTGTAACCCACAGGCTATCTGCCGTCTCCTCTCTTACCAGTTCGAGAACATTTAGTCCAAAGAGGACCTCAGTCACTAGGAAGCTCATTTCCAACAGAATGTATGAACCAAGGGGACAGACATTTTTGGAAGACTTTTTTAGGCAGTGTGGGAAATCTTGCTCTTCCCCATGCCCTGTACCTCTGCATGGGGACTTGGGAGCAGTCCCCAGGCTTCACCTGACACTGTCTGTGGACATGCACAGGCTGTGTCTGTGTCATGGCCCCTGACCCAGCCTCAGGGCTGCACGGGATGCAGGCTTTGCAAAGACAGGTTGATCTGTGCATGTAGAAAATGAAGGTCCATATCCTGCCTGCAATGACACTCATGTAATTCCCTGCAGAGGTGCTGAGGACTGCTACACCCCTCTTTGTGCACCCCAATGACATCTGGGTGGACGTGATTCCTTCTATTTAAAACAAAGCAAATTAAATCCCAGCAGCATCCTCCTGGGCTAGCCGAGATGCCTAGCTCCACTTCCAGTGCAGCCTTACCTTTCAGCAGCCTCAGCCCTCCACCTCCACCTCCCTAAAGTCTGACCACTTGGAACCAGGTAAGCATGCTTGTGCCAGTACGTTGTGCAGTGGAAAGCAGGGAAAGGCAGCATGCACTGCTCGGGGCCTCCTGTGCCGGGCAGGGAGAGCAGGAGCCTCCCCCCGGCAGGACTGGACTGGACAGGCAGCTGTGTTCCCTCTGTGGCATGGCAGCATCACATGGGGCTGGACCCTGGATTGTAGGATCTGGGCACAAATAGGAAGCTGACCTCTTTGGGCCATCCCCAGATGCCTCAGGAGGCTGCTTATGGCTCAAGGTTTGGACCAGGGACAGACAGCAGCGGGCTCATGGGCACAGCAGTGGGACAGGGGCTGCCCTGGGGCTGACAGGGGTGATATGGTGCTACTGTAAGCATGGGTACAAGTAAGGGTGCAAGACATAGGTACAAGTAAGGGTACAAAACGTGGGTACAATTAAGGACTTTTAATGCTAGCCAGCTTTCGAAGGGGAGGGCGACAGGGATGGAAAACCTGTGGCAGAAGCTTCTCGCAGAGTCCGGTGAAGCCGGAGCCAGCCCTGGGTCGGGACAGTGCTGCTGAGCGGGAGCTGCAGCACGAGTGGCTGAGCATCGCTGCTGCGGGGAGGACCCCAGGGCCTTGCCCTGCTGTGTGGGGGACACGGGGTGCTGGGGCTCACCCGCCTCGGCCGGTCCCGCAGGGCAGGGAGGAGAGGGTTAAACCTCCCCCGGGTCCTCGGCTCTTGCAGAAGCCGATGCCACGCTCTCCAGCTCACCGCCTGCCGCCTTCCCCCTCCCTCCCCACTGCCCATCAGAGCTCTGAATAGGGAATTAGTTTTGCCTGCGTTTAGACCTCTTAATTAGCTATTCTTTTTGCTGGGCTGGGGAAGAGGAGGGGTGGGAGGAGACCCTCACGCACCCCCAGCTGAGCCCTGGCCCCGCTCCTGGAGCAGCACAAAGGAGCCCAGCGGGCAGAGCCATCGGAGGGCGCTGGGGACGCCAGGACCTGTCAAAGCTTGTTTCCCACCTTCCAGAGCCAACCTTTTCTGTCCCAGCCAGGAGACAGCCTGCCTTAATTGGGCTGAAAATCTAATCATTTGTACCTCCGGGCCTGGGAAGGGGGCAGGGGCGGGTGTGCAAAGCCCGGAGCGGGGCAGGGAGGCTGGGCAGGGCTGGAAGGATGCAGGGAGGAGGGGGAGGAGGGGGAAGCATGTAATGGGGAAAGGCAGGATGGAGAGGAGGCAGGAGAGGGGTGAGCAGTGTCCCAGGAAGGGCATAGGTTTGTGGAGGAGCTGAGAGGACAGAAAATTTCTGTTTTTAAGAAGTAAATTTAAAGTCATTCCTTTGAAAAGAAAAAACAAAGCAAAACAAAACCCAAACAAACAAACAAAACCGACAACAAAAAAACACAAAACAAAGTGAACATCTGAGGGTTGGAAGGGAAAGAGAGCAGCAAAACACGTTAGCCACTTTTCCTGATCCCCATCTGCTCTGATAACTCAACCAAGGCTGTCCCTGCGTGTCCCACCAGCATCCAGAGCTGAGACGCTCCTGCACTGTGGGTGTCACGTCTGCATGGCCCTGCTCCCGTCTCAGCATCTGCTTCATTATGGCTTGGGCACTGCTCTCCTGCCCCTTGGGAGCCAGAGACTTACCTCTCCCCCCTCAGAATAACATGTGCAGGCCTTGCCCCAAAGAGACGAACAGAGAGGAAAATTCCTAGGAACAGCCACACGGCTTCTGCCATCGCTCCCATTTGTGGGACAGTGACTGTTCCAGCAGCTGTGCCCCCACTTTATTTCAACTAATAATTTTCCAAAGCTCAGGCTGCCTCTGTTGCCTGTGATATCAAGGTAGAGTGAGGCAGTGCTCAGTTCCCACTGCTTTGCCACGTACCTGATATGTTCGAGACAGTTTTGCAGACTGAGGATGTTGCATCTTATTAGTGCTGCTCCTCTGCTTACACCACTTACACCCTCCCTGCTTCAAACACCTTCACACAGTGGCTGGCAGCTTCCGTGTATTCAGGCTGACTGTTTTCAGGCAGTGCTGTAGGGGCAGAAGCAGAGTTGTGCAAGCACGTGCAGGCCATCCAACTGATCATGTCTTTTAGCACAATTTCTTCAGTGCTGGATGTTTTCACCAATACTCTCAAACCACACTTCTCTAGATGTCCTCTGTTTAACGCGAGAACACTTTGTGTCTCCAAAATGGTGCATACAAACGAGGGTTCTGCAGGTACATGATCCCTCTCCTGGGTTTTGTATAAAGAAACAGTATCTCCCCACAGTTCCTTCATCAGCTCCTCCAAGCTTTGGGCCTTATTCCTCAAGACAGTGTCTTACACATTTCTTATCTTTTTTTTCTTTTTTTTCTGAGGAGCTATCAAGACCCCAAAACTAACCCCAAAGTTAAAAGTCTTTACCAGAATGTTATTCCTTTTCCTTCCATGGGGGATCCAGACTCTTGTGCTTGTGTGAAGAAAACACCCTGTCAAGGAGGCTGCACGCCGTGGCTCTGCCCTGTCCCATACACCAGTCTGTTCACACTCACAGCACCATTGCAAGCCCAGCAGAAGGATGGCAGCTGGGCAATCTGGTTTGAGTCACAAGCACCAGTACCCTTTAATCACAAAGAGCAAAGTGCAATCTGCACAGCACCTGCTCCCACACCCCCATCCCACCATCCCAAAACAGACCAAAGGTACAACAGCAAGTGCCAGAGTAGAGGGTGCAATTAGATAATCAGAAAAGATGAAGGCATCAGATTAGGGCCTACCATGAAGCAATGGATAAACTGACCAGGCATTACTGTCTGACACGGCGTGAAACTAAATTGTGGACTCCTTGCCAGGGGATGCTGTAGAGGTACAGAGTAAAAGGGGTCAAGAGCAGAGACTCCAGCCAAAGGAACCCAGGGCAAAGAGAGACTCTTGAAACTGAGCCCACCGTGGTCCAGTGGACATGAAAAACCTCCAGGGTGTAGGAAACAGGACAGAGCGCCAGGAAGAAGATAAATGAGAGAGCCTGGAGCAAGCCCTGGGGTGTGCAGGGACTGTGCCCCACAGGGATGGAGATGGGCAGCAGAGTGACCCTGGGGACACAGTGTGGTGTGAGGTGGCTGCTCCCTGCCATGACTGCAGCCCTGCTATTAGCTCCATGGCACAGCTGGATTAGCTGTCCTGGGAGCCTGCCAATCTGGGCAATGGTATCAGCCTGGGTACTGAGAGAGCACCAGGCATCAGTTCTGCACCAGGAGCACCTTGGAGCTGCTGGTAAGACACCTGCAGAGCCTGAAATTTTATTGCAGGGAGTCAGGAAGAACAGAAGCTCAGCAATACCACTCCTGGCAGGCAGGGAGGGCAATCCAGCGATTTGGCTTGGTGCTCATCTGTCCCAGGAGGTCCTCAGGGTGCAAGAAAAAGACAAGCCCAAAGGATTCACGAGCTTGTGAATGGCTCTGGAACAGAGAGCCAGGAACTGCTAACCTTGAAGCAGCAGCATCTCTGGGCAGTTGTGTGCACAGAGGAGAGTTTTGAGCCCTGGTTGCAGAAGGTTGATTTGTGCGAGGCTGCTCAGAGGGTGAGGTGAGGCAGGAGAGCACATGGCTGGGGTGAGCAGGGTGCCAGCATCCCCAAAACTCCCTCTGTTCTGCAGGCTGCCATCCTTTGCACAAGGCGCCTGTGAATGCAGCTGCAGAGAGCAGCAGAGAGGGCTGCAGCAGGTCGCGGGTCAGCTGAGGTAGCTCAATCTCAGCCAGGGAGGATGACAAATTGCAGGCAGATAGAGGCAGGCGATCTGCCCTTGTGATACCCTTCCATTTTCTAGCAATTGATGCCTTAGCGACTTCCTGAGCAAGGAGCGGTATCCGTGCTGTCCCGTGTAATAGCCACCATGGAGTCTGTCCTCGGTGAATTTGTCTAATCTCATTTCAAAGCCGCATGTATTTTTGGCCTCCATGGCATCCTGTGGCGACAAGGTCCACAATTTAATTACACATTGCGTAGGATAGTAATGCCTTTGGTCTGCGTGGAGCACAGGGCCAGCTCGTTTCATTCATAACTTCTCCCTGTAACCTCAGCTTCCTGATTCCACTGGAAATTAGTCAGCGAAATGCTGGGTCTCCCTTGACTAGTGTCCTTTTAGCTGGAGGAGCCTTTGGAGGCATGCAGCCAGGGCTGACCTTGGTGGAAAGCGTGGGGGTTTAAGGCCAGCAGGATGCCTATGGACAGAGGGGATGGAGGGGTCTGAGATGGGTCATGGTCCTTGCCAGCCTGCTGCACTGGGAAGAGGATCTGGGAGACGCATATGGGGCCAAAGAGAACTGCCTCAAGGGATTCATGGGCACTAAGGTTCCTCAGGCAGTTCATGTCCCTGGTTGGAGGCATAACTCTTGTGGCAAGGAGTTGGGGAGTGTACAACACCAGAGTGAGGTCATGAAGCAAAGCAGGGTCACAGGAAGAGAAGCAGAAGGGCTGTGGTGGTGCTGAAGCCTGCACCAGAGCTGAGCAGAGCTGTAGCAGGAGAAACCTGGAGCATCATTGACATTTGACATGACAATACTCCATCATTTTTTACAGTCTTTCCCAGAGTATTCTACTGGAGAAACTGGCTGCTCATAGCTTGGATGGGCAGAAGGTTTGCTGGATAAAAAAATTGTCTGAATGGCTGGGCCCAAAGAGTGGTGAATGGAATTAAATCCAGATGGATGTTGGTGGTGTCTCCAGGACTTAGTAATATGTTCTTCCCTGTTCTGTTTAATCTCTTTATCAATGATCTGGGCAAGGGGGTCAAGGGCACCCTCAATCAGTTTGCAGATAACACCAAGTTGGGTGACTGTATTGATCTGCTTGAGGATAAGGAGGCTCTACAGAGGTGTCTGTCCAGGCTGGTTTGATGGGCTGAGGCCAATGGGATGAGATCCAACAAGGCCAAGGACCAGATGCTGCACTTGGGTCACAACAACTCCTGCAATGCTCCAGACTGGGACAGAGAGATTTGAAAGTGCCTGTCAGGAAAAACCCTGGGGTAGTTTATCAGCAGACAGATGAAGATGAGCCAGCATGTGCCCGGGTGGCCAAGAAGGCCACCAGCATCCTGGCTTGGATAAGCACTAGTGTGGCCAGCAGGACTAGGGCAGGGATTGTCCCCCTGGAATCAGCACTGGGGAGGCCACCTCTTGAATCCTGGGTTCAGTTTTGGGCCCCTCATGCCCAGAAGGACATTGAGGGACTGGAGCTTGTCCAGAGAAGGGCAGTGAAGCTGGGGAAGGGTCTGGAGCACAGGTCTAGTGAAGAGTGGCTGAGGGACCTGGGGTTGTTCATCCTGGAGAAATGGAGGCTCAGGGGAGACCTTCTCGCTGTCAACAACTCCCTGACAGAAAGTTGGAGCCAGGTGGGGTCGGCCTCTTCTCCCAAAGAACAAGTGACAGGACAAGAGAAAACAGCCTCAAGTTGCACCAGAGAAGGTTTAGGTTGGACCTGAGGAACAATTTCTTCCCCAGGAGGGTTGTCAAGGCCTGGCCCAGGCTGCTCAGGGCAGTGGTGGAGTCCCCATGATCCCTGGAGGGTTTTCAAAGCTGTGGAGATGTGGTGCTGAGGGACATGGTTTAGTGGTGCCCTGGCAGTGCTGGGTTAATGATTAAACCTGATGATCTTAAATGTCTCTTCCAATCAAAACAGTCCTCTGATTCTATGATCTCTTGTCGTGTTGCCCTTCAGTAGTGCTGCCTGGAAGCAATGGGGACCCTCCAGGGGTTGATTAACACTGCTGTAGACACTCTCCTTAAACATCGCTACCTCCTGCATCTAATTTTAATCTCTTGTGAGTAAAGGGAGCAGGCCTACATATGAAAAGTACTGCTTGAATAACCAGTGTCCAAATCTTTCCAGCCAAACTGAAGATAAAACATGACAGGCAAGGGGATGAGCTACAGGATAAAATACTTGATTTTAGTAGATTATCCCATTCAGTGTGTCCACAAAGCCTGGCTCCAGCAAGGCTCCAGCATAGCCAGTCTCCAGCCAGGTCCCAGTCAGTTCTACATAGCTCCTGGCACAGGTGCAAGAGTCAGGTTTATGTTGTCTCTTATTTCGGCTCTTATTGCTTCTGGCTTTGTGCAGGAGTCAAGAGTGCAAGAACACAGCAGGAGCCCTGGTGGTGACCAGGTTGAGATGGGACAAGGGCTGTGGATGTCTGAAGGCACTGAGAAGCACGACTGTAAGTTGACTTGGATAATTCAAATTGTCTTGCATAATGAGGAATGTCCTTTGGCGCAGAAGGTCAATAAATCAGTTGCTCACTGGAAAAAAACTGCCAACCCCCTGCTGCGACCTGGAGCAGCTTCAGGTCTGGGCTTCACATCAGCATTGAGGGAAGGGCAGGGTATTCTCGTGCAGCAAGAGTTGCCTTCCTCACTCTTCTCCATCAAGGAGCTCATGTCCTCTCTGTATGCACCACCCCACCTGCAGATGCATGCTGTGTGCTCTAAGTGGTCACTTCTGGGTACCCATCCTCACCTTCGCTCTCCAAATGTGCATTCCCTGCAAGCAGCCAGGAGCAGGAAGGTCTGGACAGCACTGAATTAAATTTTTTATATTAATATTTTATTGCTTTCTGTATTAAATGCAATCAGAGCAAACAAGATTTGTCCTGAATTTAGATCAAATTAAGCAAACAGTTTCCTCTGGAGAAAAGTCTGGAAAAGTTTCATTCAGACATTAAAAAATGAAAAATTAAATAACTCCTAGGGACATTTCTGCCCAGTTGGTGAAGCAGAGTTGGGTGCCCTGTGCAGATGCTGAAGGAAAGCCCAGTTACAAGGATGCAGGTACAGTTGTCCCTCCCCAGTGCACTCCCAGCCTCTTGAAACCGGTTCTTGTGTCCCGTCTCCTGTGGCATGTGTCCTGGCCCTCATGCCATCCTGGAGCAGCCAGCTCCGCGGGCAGGGGCTGCACAAGAGTCACCTCTGGTGCTCACTGAAACCCAGGGTGTGGAGGAAACCCTGCCTGCTGAGGAGCACCATCAGGAGCTGCAGCATGCTGGGGCTACATCCCGTCCTCTGGCCACTGCACAGGCAGCTGCTGTCCTCTGTCTGCCGGCATCTGTCCCCAGATAAGACCCCCAGTTTGGAGGGCTCTGGACATAATGATCCAAGGCTTTTGCTTTCTTTACCAGTTTTTGGTGAAGAGATCACTGTTTCTCCTGATGGAGCCTGTAGCCCACAGAGAGCCCAGGATAGATTGGCCTGAGCAGGAGGGATTTCTCATGTGGGAGGCAAGGCACTGAAGAGCCCGTCCTCACATTGGAGCAGACATTTCACAGCTCTCCCCACCTCGATATTATTCCTTCCCTCTACTTCTCCTTTCCTGCTGCCCTCTGAAATGTCCATCAAGACAAAGGTCACATCAAAGCACCAGCAGTACCAAGAGCATTTCTCTCGCTCCCTTTGTGGTCCCCTCCAGGGCTGATAAAAGACCCACAAGCTTCTGGGTGTAAATCCTATTTGTGCAGTATCTCTTGAAAGCATTTGCGTGGGGCGAGCGGAAGCGAGACACCCCGGGTCAGAGCAGCAGCTCCTTGCCCCCACAAAGGGCTGCAGCGAAGGGCGAGCAGGAGCCAGGCTCAGCTCCACCGCTCCTGCATTTGAACTCCTTTGCCACTACCTCACTGGCCAGAGGGAATGACTGACAGAGACTGATGGTGTCTCTGCCTGTGTGTAATCTTAGAGCCGGCTGGATTTGGGAAATCTCTTTCATTGCTTAAAAAAAATAAGCAAGCGACTAGACTGAAGGGTCCCGATTAACCGGGAAAATCTAGGCAAAATGCAGATGCCTTCTCAGGTTCTCGCCCCCAAGAACCGTACTCTATGTCCGGGGGGAGTGGGGGGGTGAAGCCCAGCTCAGGCTGCAGCACAGGAGGCACAGCTCAAGTCCTTGGGAGGGCCAAATCCTGACCATGCCACAGATATGGGAACAGGTTCTGAACGCAGAGTTGGAGCTCCCCTCTAAGCCACCCAGGTCTGCATGAGGAGCACTTTGTAGGCACCAGGATGTGCTGCTGGTCCTGCAAGCCTTCCCCTGCCTGCTTCTGCCTGCCCTTGCTGGGCCATGCTCTGGGATGCTCGTGCCCTCCTCTCCGTGACAGCTGCCTTCCTCCTGGGCTTCACACTGCTCAAGATCTGAAGGGAGAGTTACAACTGGTCAGAGATGACGTTATTATGTTGAATTATTATTCACAGACTGGCTTTTTCAAATGGGAATTTAGGGAGGATTTGGCACCCTACCCCCTGGCTCTGCCTTCTCCCTTCCCACGGGGTCCCTGAGTCACCCAGCCCTGTGTTTATCTCCCTGCATCTCCACAGCATCTTAGGGACAAGTGAAGCTGGAACTAAATCAAGAGAAAACAAATACATTGGCAGAACACAGCTGAGAGATAGCTGTATGGGTGCAATATAAGCTCACCGAGGGGCTTGACCAAAGCCTACGGAAAGTCAGAAAGCTGTATTTCACGCTGGTTTTGAACCAGGTAGAGGGTTTCCAGCCTGCACTCAGGACAGCTGGGATGCTGCTACATGTCTTGTGTCAGAAAGACCTTTGTCAAACATAGAACCTTGTCTTCAATGGCTGAAATAAATTCAGTTTTCAAACTGGAGTGAGAAGTGCCTGGTGGAGCATCTGCAGTAGCAAGTTCCCTGGCTGCCCGGTAATAAGGCTGTGGATGAAAACAGGAGGCAGGAGGCAGCCAGTTTTGTGCGCCTGGTTGAGAAGCTGCAGCTCAGAGCTGGTGCAACCTCCAGCACAGAGCCACAGAGGATGCTCCAAGCTGGCACTGGGGTCCCCCATTAGACTGTGAAAAGAAATCTCTTGTATGAGGACCTGGGCACCAGCACCCCTGCTCTGCCCCTCCTGGCTTTGGGACAGGCTCCTTCAGAACATGAGGAGGCTCAGCACTAATCAGTCTCAAGGCTAAGCTCAGCCCAACCGCTGGGTTCCCCGGGATTTAAAGGTAAAAGGAACTTCTCTCTCCTGCAGCCGGTGCGGAGCCAGCTCTACTCATATTGTGGGGCAGGAGGATCAGAGGGATCAGAGGGAGATGTGGATGGGAGAGCCCCACAGCAAAAGTGTCTTCCTCAGGGTAAGCACAAGTCACGTGCCGACATAGGATCCCATTTTCCATCCTGTGTCAGCCCATGCCTTCTGCTGCCTTCTGTTAACTTCCCTTGGGCGGAGGCCCATGTCACTGGAGGAGAAATGTCTCCCATGGAGCTACATGAAACAGGAGGAAAAAAACCCATGGACCTTCCCTCTGACCGAACCTTACACCTTGTTGTACAGGCCTTGGCAGTATTAAACCTTGCATGTATGCTCCTAGGATTGCACTGGCCTTCACAGATCTTGGCTTAGTGGGTGATGGGCCCAGCTCCTTAAAGACAATGAGGTTCCCTAACTCCTGGTGATTTAAGCTGTCTGACCCTCCTAGCTCTGCTCTCTGAAGCCCATGCCCTGCTAGGGATGGGAAGTGTTAGAAGGGAGAGACGACTCTACTTGGGGGACTCTCTGGGAAGTAGCTTCTCAAAGCTGGTGAGCAGGGTGGAGGGGGTCTAAGAAAAACCCAGCAAAGGCTGTGCAAGTGTGTGAGCTTGAAGAAAGATGCCCCAAGACCCCACAGTGTGCTGGAGAGAGGGGCACAAGCTTCCCGCTGTGTCAGCTGTAGAGAGAGTCCCATGGTCACAGCAGAATCACAATACGGTTATGGGAGCAAGTTCTGGTTATGGGAGCAAGTCCTCCTGAGGAGAGCCACTGAGGAAACTCTTGAAGATGAAAAAACAAAGAAGATAAATAATCCTTGAAGATTAAAAAACCTTGAAGATGGAAAAAAAAAAGAAAAAAAAAAAGATGAATAAAATTCTTCCATGCACATTTGCCTCCAGTGCAACTCCCAAGACACAGCCCAGGGTAGGATGGTGTACACTTGGGGTGACAGGCTGGGGAGAAGAACTGGGTCGCAGGTGTAGTGTGGCATGTCCCAGATGTCTTAGAACTTCAGCACAGAGGTGTTCTGGATTAGCAGTACATTAGCTGGTACAGCAGCAATTCAGTGTCTGTGTAGCTGAGCGTGGCTGACTGAACCTCCTGAGTACTCCCTGTGTGCCCTGGGCAGTCATCAGCTAGCACTGAGTCCTGTCCTGGCTGCTGCCACCTAAGCTGGAGCTTCCTTGGGTATTTATCCGTCACACAGCAGTTACAGCCACAATTTGGTGGTTCCTGGGAACATCATCATTGTGGTGCTCCCTTTGTCTTCAAGCTCTCTGCAGTAGTACGTGGGCTTGCATGCAGACAAGAACCTGGAACACACTGGTTTGGAGAGGGGGCCCAATGGCAGACTGGGACTGCTGGGACCCAACCTGCCAGGGCCTTACAGGAAGGAGAGCACTTAGGGCAGGCTGGAGGCAGGAAAAAGAAACTTCTGTGTCCTCCAGCAGCACTGTCTGGGGGATGGATGTTTTCAAGCAGAGGTGCTGAGGAAGGGCTGTAGCTGGATCTTTGGCCTGGCTGCAGTTGGAGGATATTCCTCGTAGCTGTGCTGTGCGATGGCTGGGTGCGTTGTGCAGGGCTGTGGCTTGTCCTGTTCATCTGCACGGCTAGAGCTCCCATCGCCGGCTGCCAGGTCTCCCTGCATGCCAGAGTGGCACAAGGCTTGTCGCAGTGAAAAGGAAAGCATGGCAAATGTGACAAAATCTTATGTCACTATGTTGGCCTGGATTTGCACTGACAGCAATGTGTTTTCCCTGGAGAGTGCTATTCCAGAGCTGCTCCCCAGTGTGGCCACCCTTAGTGATGGGCTGTGTCCCCAAGGCATGCTCTAGCCCTTTTATTCAGGACATCTTCAAAAAATAGCTGCCCTGAGCAGTTCTCTCTGCCTTGGACTAGTGTTGACAGCGACTGCCACGTACAACATGACGTGGCAGCATTGCTCTGTGTCAACACATGTGGTGACAGATGTATGCCAAGCGGGTAGAAATCTCAGAGCTCCATGTTGTTGTTTTTTAACATTGGCGGCTATCCAGGGATCATTCCTGATCTCTCTGATGACGAATGTTCCTTCTGCCAAGCCCCCAGGCTGTGCAATGGGCATTTTGGGCT
Organism: Actenoides lindsayi; assembly: GCA_025331215.1. NCBI lineage: Eukaryota > Metazoa > Chordata > Aves > Coraciiformes > Alcedinidae > Actenoides > Actenoides lindsayi. Next base: position 5,833 of record WTSP01014952.1, on the reverse strand, counting down.
GGAGACGGGTCAGGAAGATCAAACTGCTCCACTGGGAACTTTCCTTCTGCAAATTTCCTTGCTGGAGGGTGAGATCTCCTGCCCACCAGTGCTGGGCCACAACAACTGATGCATGTGAATATTTACAGGGCGAATGACAACAAAACTGCTGATGGCTGCAGGGAAATAACCCTCTTTCTTCCATCCTACACTGCCAATACCTGCCCAGACGAAGCTGTGCAGAAGATGCCAGCCTAGTCAATATGGTCCATAAGGTGGCAAGTGCTACAGTAACTATGAATGGATTGAGACCAATCAAGCCTTTCTCTCAGTGCAGCATGCTCCGCTACCCTGGGCATCAGCAGTCCCAGTTGTCTAGGCTTTCGACCACAGCAAACCGGACGTAATCAACCCCAGGCAGTAAGGGAAGAGGGAGGAAACCCCCCCTTGGACTTCTTCACATGTAATGGCGATAGGGTAGTTTTTTTCTGAGGCATTTAGGACATCTGGCATTACTGGAAATGTGACAGAATTTGGGCAGATTGTTAACTGGAACCAGTAGAGCAATTGATGGGCTCTCAGGAACAGTAGGGAAATGGGCGGCTGGAGTGAACAGTATTGGGTATGGGAGAACAAGGTGCTGCAGCAGGTGAACAGCATGGCACCCACAGTGCAAATGTCAATGGATGAGCTCCAGGCAGCTGATGGGGACTGTAAGGTACAGCTGCAAGAAAGCAGGAAGATACGGGGCCAGGCATATGGCAGGAAACCAGTTTAGATCATAAACATCTGAGACAGTGAGGGATGGGGCACAACATTATGGTGCCAAGAGGAGGAAAGTCACAAGGAACTTGAAGAAAAATACCTCATGATTAGGACAAAAAAAAAAAGGGATACCAGGAAGCTCAGAATAGCAGAACACCCTACCTGGTATAGAGAAAATCTATTTCTGAGACACAAGTAATCCCCTCCCTGGAGCTTCAGGGGTGTTTTTCTTTTCCCATCAGCTTTTTGTCACTTCTGAACTTGATGCAGGATAAGTGCGGGGGAGATGCTGAGCTCCCAGGAACGTAGCTGTGAGGTCTCACCTGGGTGCTGTTAGCTTGGCTTCTCAGAGGAGACCTTTGCCAAATGCTTCTCCACAGCCCCACTGGGGAAGGGCAGCACCAGGTAGCTGAGGGGGTTTTGTTGATGCTGGTAGTTGGTGGCTGTGAACAAGGGAGCTGGGAGTGAACAGGGAAGGTACCAGACCTGCACATATTTAAGCCCCTAAGGCAAAAGGTGGCTGGGGGCACCTTTATTCCCATCCTATTCCTCTTTGTGATTGGATGGGAAAAGAAACCTATGAGCTGGTGAATAACTTGATTAATATGGGACTACTAAACTACTTACAGAAATTAAACTTCAGTAGGTCTATGATGAAAATGAGACACACTGTGTGTGCCTGTGTCCCCCTGTGTCCTGTTCATTTGACCCTTGCAGTGACATTTTTGCCCCAGGGGAATCCAGGAGACTAGAGACACCAAAGTCCTGTCCCTGAGCTCTGCTGCACAGAGGTGTGTGCTGAGGCACAGCCAGCCCCAGGGGGGTGCGTGGGCTTTACTGTCTCCCTCACCTTCACTAGGTTTTGGGGGCAGCCAGCCGCTCTCAGCCTCTGAATTCCTCCTGCTCACAGGCAGCCGCAGGGAACCAGTGAGCCCATGAGCTGCTGCTGCGGGAGGCTGCTTTGTGGACCCCTGCCAACCACTTGCCATGGCATACTTTGGGAACTGCTCCTTTAGACACACTGACGAGAGCAGGGTAATGTATTTCTACTGGAAAATAAACATATCTCTAATGAAAACCTGGTGCATCGTCATTTAGCCTCTTTTTTCTTTTTTTTTGGTCCTTAAGTGAAAATTAGGGGGTTTGTCTTGTCAGACCCAAGCCTTTCCCCATACTTGTCATGCCAGCCCATCAGCATTATTTCTCAAGCGTAAAGAGAGCCTGGAAAACTTAAGCAAACAAAAAGCAACGATAATATACCCCAAAGAGACAAAGGACATTAGGCTGGGAGTTGGATTTTCTCTTCTCTTCTCTTCTCTTCTCTTCTCTTCTCTTCTCTTCTCTTCTCTTCTCTTCTCTTCTCTTCTCTTCTC
>WTSP01014945.1:35499-53238 GCA_025331215.1 Actenoides lindsayi | reverse complement strand
GTACCATCAGCAAACTTGCTGACAGTGCACTCTGTTCCCTCATCCAGGTCACTGATGACCATACTGAATAGTACTGGTCCCAGTACTGACCCCTGAGGGACTCCACTAGACATAGTCCTCCAACTAGACTCTGCCCCATTGACCACAACTGTTTTCTGTTTCATAAAGGATGGAGTGAGGCACGTCTGGTTTTCAGAGCAAGGCATTTTATGGTACCTCTAAAAAAGAATACTTGATGAAAAGGTGAAAGAGCTGGGGGATTAAAAAAATCCCAATACTGCTTTATAGCCAGATGATTTACAACAGTTCTTGTTTGCCTAATACATGACACAGACTGAAACACAGAAGGCTCCTTCTGTCTGAACATCAGGAAACTCTTACTGTGAGGGTGACCAGGCACTGGAAGAGGTTTCCCATAGAGGTTGTGGAATCTCCATCCTTGGGGATACTTGGAAGCTGTCTGGACGTGGGACTGGGTAACCAATTCTAGGTAGCTCTGTTTGAGCGGGGCGGGGGGTGGACCAGATGACCTCCAAAGGTCCCTTTCAACCCCAGCCATTCTGTGCGATTCTGTGAGTTTTAGCTTACCTTAATACAGAGAGCATCAAAAATATCTTTGTATTTGAGCTTTCCCTGAGTTCTGAAGCGTTACAGGGTACTTGTGCTACTGTAACAAACTGACACAGCATTTGTCTCAAAAACAGAAGTGTCTCTGTTGATTTCTGACACTTTAGGGGATGATCCTAAATAAGCTCGGAGGACTTCTTGAAACAGATTGCTTCTAGTCAGGTCGAAAGCAAGACAGACAGACTGCATCAGTGGTGAGGATCTAGTTCACAGGCAGAGCAGTTCTGAAATGAGAACCTTGGAAGGGCAAGACTGCAGAAAACCCGTGAGCTGCAATGTTCAGGTTTGCCTCAGAGACAAGTGAGCCGGAATAAATTAGGTTTTGATTCCATACTTGTTTTCAGAGGAAGTTGGAGAACTTGTTTGCTGTTGGTCATTCACTGGAAATTTGTCCTTTCAAATGAATCATCCTTGTTCTGTGGTTTCTATTACTGTCGATGAGTTTCAGATCACTCCTTGTGTTCCAAAGGAAGATGTTTTTAAACAGCGTTCAATGTAATGAAGTATTCTGTCATACGCAGGTGTTATGCAGAATGGGTTTAGTTCTTGTAGTAAACCCTAAGTAAATTTCTCTAACAGAACTACAGTGAATATGTGCTTAGAAGAGCTGATTTCAGCTTTGTTCCCTGGGTCATGAAGTGAAAGAGCACACACCTGTGCTTCAGTGGTGGCTTGCCACCTAGGACGAGCCAGATGGTTAAATAAGTGTTACAGAACAAACTAGGTGGCGTGCCCTTCACTGCTTTGCATGCCATATGCTACAAAATGTTGTATATGTTAGAATGCTGTACGTACAAAAACTGATTGCTCGAGGCAAGCAGTGTGAAATACTAGATTATTTCATGAAGCTCTCATAGGTAGCATTTCAGTTCAATACAGTAACCTTCCCAATTAACCCTCATTCTGCTGCTTGGTTCTCATTACGGCTTGGTGTAGGAGCACAGGGAACACACTGGTTTTGAATTAAATTCAATTGGAGGATGTGTTTCTGGACGTTCCCCTGATGCACTGGGACTGCTAGTGAGCATTTAGTCCATGGGGTTGACCTAAAGTAAAAGCCCTGATACCCACAGAGTCAGTCAGTCTTCAATAGCAACTTCCCATTCTAGAGATGTGCTCCTTGGGCAGTGCACTGCTTGCTAGCATAGACATAGTTAAAGGCAGAGGGTGAACAACCAGTGTGTGCTATGAACAGGTCTCCCAGTGGCTGAGGAATTCAGACAGTACCCTCAGCCTGGCCTTTTGACGTACTGTGCAGGTGGTAATTTTATTTTCTTTTATTTATACTGGCAGTAATCTATTTTTAGGAGGTTTATCATAGGCTGCTTTAAGTTGATGCATCTCCCTCAACTTGCAGTTTTCTGGAGGACACTATGCTGAATACTTTTTTTCTGATATTTGATGGAATAAGTGCATTTTCTTTTCTCTGATGTAAATGTGCCTGGAAAGGATCCTTGTTGTGACTAAATCCGTGCCTAGAAGCTCTTAATAAACAGGGGCAATTTCAGGTGACTATTTGCTAGGAAGCTGCAAAGCTTTGTTTGCTTCACTAAAGCAGATTTACTAAATAATGTTGGTAAATATTTTAATGGTTGTTTGTTTCTCTTTGTGATCAAGTTTTAAAGCATAAGGAAAATCCTTTATAGTGAAAAGCTCATTTTCCAAAAACAAATTACTGATCTTCCGTGCACAGCAGTTTCCTGATACTGAGATCTACTTTCTTCAGCTGAAGGAAGAGGTGTAGCTTGAAACTAAAATGTCCTTTTTTTTGTTTGTTTTTTTTTAACAATGATGGGCACCACAGGAACAGCAGTTAGGGTGGATGAATCACATATTTTTGTAAAGCCCAATCTAGTAATCCTGTGAGCCTCTGCAAAACTTGGGTGCAGTGAGAGAGCGTGCATCATGTAGCAGGAGGTTTGCTGGAGAGAACTTCAAGGGCCCAGAAACTGTGAACCTCCAATGCTGTAACAATGCTGAGTGGTAACATGTTTTCGCACTAATTTAGATGTTGGATAGGTTTCCTCTAGAAACGATTTTATTTTTAGTTTGATGTAGTGTATGCACGTGCCTGCACATAGCGTGTAGTACAATGTAGGTGCTCCAATTAGTAGTATTGGCAAATACAGTAGTATTGGCAAGACTTAGAGGTTAAACAGTGTAAAACTTCACCTGAGTTAATCAGCCCTGCTCCTGTGAGATCTGAACAGAGGAGGAAAACATCTGAAACTGTTATTTCAGTCACAGTGAAGCATATATTATAGTATTTTCCATTTTGAGGGAGGAATCATTGCTTTGTTAAAGTAACTGATAATGACATGCTTTATCATGTCTTTGTAAGTTTTGGTTAACAAGAATTTATCCCACCAGTGCTAAACTGAATTTTCCTAAGTGGGAGCAAAAAAGTTACAAACTTCTAATGCATTTTGAAATGCATCAAGTAAAGATTAAAGGAGCTAACAAATGAAAGGGAAGGAGTACCAGTTTTATTCCTGTGCTTGCAGTAAGTCCTCATTTTGCTTTACCATTTTGAAGCTGTCCGTGCTGGTTTATTTTTTAGTAACTTCTTCTCTTAATTAAAGAAGTTATATAATCAGGACAATAAGCTCTTCACTAGGGTGTCCTAATTAAGAGGATTTTACTGCTTCCCTGATTTGTATTACTGTTTATTGAATGGTATTTGAATAGTTGACAAATAATGACTGTTTCTGTTATTTTGACAGTGATTGAAAAACAGGGCATGCTGATAGGAAGGTGTGTGATGTACATATTAGGCCATTTATGTATTATATATAAATATAAAAATATATTGTATAATATATAAATATAATTATATATTATACAAATAAAGCTCTGCAATTAGGTTAACAACTGCTTATCCCAATGAATGTCATAAATCTTTGAGATGTTACAGGAAATTAGACTATGTCTGGAGGTACAGCCTAAAAAACCACCAAAAACCCACAAAAAAATCACATTCAAGTGTAAGCCACCCTTTGGTGCTGGGCTTAGTGGTTTAGGTTGGGACAGTGCTGGGTGGAAGTTCTTACAGGTGGACAGGCCCATCATTTTTCCTATGAGGGGTAGAAGCTGTCAGACCCAAAACAGCATAGGAAATCAAGGTCTCTTGTCTTGCTTATTGTTACATTTCATCAGTTTGGGTGAGAGATTCTTCTCTACAGGGGTATATTTATGCCAAAATTTTTACTAGGATGACTTATTTTCAAGTCAGGTCCAGGGACTGAGAGCTCGGGATAGGTGATGACAGGGTGTTGCAGTACAGCCGTCTGCTGCAGCGCTAGCTGCGCTGAACTGAAAAGGTGTAGAGTGGTGACAGGGTTCTGGGTGAATGGAACAGACTCCCAGTTGCGTCATTTCCCAGAGAGATACGTAAGCAGTAAATGCCTAGGACCAAGTATCTGTCTTTCTCAGAGTAATGTGTATGGCAGGTCACAAACGGCCAGTTGGAAAATAACCATTTGTTCCTTTAAAAATGTAGTATGAAGTCTTCTGAGAGCAACAGATCACTTACATATTTTCTGTTATACCTTCTCTACCTCAGGAAATCCTCCTGATTCCCTACAGAAGTTCCCTTAAGATTTACTCCAGGTTGGGGTTTTTTTTAGTATTTTTACAATTCAGCCTCAGAGTCTTTTCTTATAGCCTTCCCTGCCCTTCTAACAGAGAAACTCCTGCTGAAACCGTATTTCCTTTTAGATGGTGTAAGGTGTTCTCAGGCAATATTAGATAGTTGGGTCAGGAGGGATTATTGGCCCTTCTAGTTCAAGAAAAGAAAAACAAGTTTCATAAATTGAATCTCAATCTGCTGTCATTTTAACAAAAAGTAGTTGTACCTACCGAGCTACTGTTACTTCTTTCCAAATCCTTTTAAAAGTTTTCAGATACACGGTTTTACACAATGTCATTTTTGGGGGGTCCTGGAAGAGGATTAGCTTAATGAAATGTAGAAAAGTGATGCTTAAAGGAATGCTGATTGTGGGGAAGAGATGAGTGTAATGTTCTATCTAACATTTCTCTTTTGGAAAGTTTTTGGAAGAGGTCATGCTAAAAATGGAGAACCACGTTTTTAATTGGGAAAAATTCTATTTGCTCTGTTAAATTCAGTTGAATTATGTTGATAGCACAAACTCAGTGTCTGGTCCTGAAGAAACTGACTTTTCCATGACTTGAACCATAGCGCTGAAAAGACGATAGTCTCTTCTTAGATTTGATCACCTGCTTCTACATCTAGGAGATAACATTTTGTCGGACACTCACAATTTTGTGTTACTGCAAGGTTATAACTGTTGAGAGAAGTACAAACACAGAAAGACAGCCAGGCAGATTTACAAGGTGAGTTCTTAGATTTGAAGGAAATAAATGAGTTCTTTTTTTGTGTAATTAAATGAAAAGAGCATGGGTTTTATTTGGGGTGGTGGGAGGCTAGAAAGAAGAAGGTAGGGGAGAGACATTTCCTGAAGTATGTCCTGATTTTGGAGACGACCAGTTTTTTGGAGACAAGATAAAGTCACATGTGTTTTATTTACCAGAGTTGCCAGATCCCCAGATTCAGGGTTCAGGAAGCATTGTATCTCCTGCAGCTTCCAGTAATGGGGATTTAGACAGATATGCTAGGAGTCTAACAGTTCAGGGAAGAGCCGTGTGAGAATTGTGTGGAATATGGGCAATTTTATTCATAAGACAACTTGAATTGCATTTTAATTTTATTACAGGAATCTCACTTTATCTGTAAAAGCATAATTGTTCTAACATGATTCTTTCAGCGATGTTTGCAATGATTTATTTTGCATCATGGTAATTGACTTAGCAATGAAAAAGACTTGCAAATGCTTAACAGTATACAGCCAAGCAACATATAATGGAATGCAACTGTCAATGAAACAGACTGCTTTTCTGACCTGTTTTTTCAATCTGAACATGATGTTTATTTACCACCTTCATTATTGCAGCATTAAGCTTATAGAGAAGTTGTGCCATATCATCATGTACTTTGCTAACAGATGGCCACTAACTTCTTGAAGGCTTTTTGTACTTGCTTAAAATATCCCATATTGGCACAAAGTTTCTTTCCTCAGTGTGAAGTGTGATTGATTGGTTGAAACAGATATATGCCTCTCATCTGGTCTTTGAGCTTGCTTCATACTGCAGCAATCCAGGTTTTGACTCTTAATTTTGCACAATTATCAAGGCCACTTTCGCTAATAACGTGGTGTGGAAAGTTCCATTTGGTCACATAATCTCTGAGCAAGCAGGTCAGGTGGTAGCAATAACCAAAGACCACATTTCTGCCAGCAAAGGTGGAAAAACCTCCTTTGTTCTTGCTCTACTGTAACTGTCCTCTATAGACATTCCAACTTCAGGACTGAAATTTTGCTTTCTTCCCTCTCTCAGGTCTGTGAGAGTTTCTCTAGTTGTCTCTGTGCAAAGCTGAACCCCCTTTCTTTTATGGGTTTTTTGCTGACTGTTTGGCTGTTGTTCTAAGTTGTGTTTTGTGCTGAATGTACAGGTGAGGAGCTCATCACTGAAGTATTTTTGAAGTCTCCTTCATTCATTGGTTTTGTATGTGAGCTCACTATTAAATGCTTATCTTTCCCAGTAAGGTCTGTTGTTTTAGGGGTTTTTTTTTACCACAATATTGATATTACAATCTGCAAAGAGGACAATATGCTGTTTAGATAAGTATGGAATGGCTATAATTCCAGGCATGCATATATTTTAAGTGCTCAAAATAAGATAAAAATCCACATTGGTGCTGGAGAGAGAAATTGCAAAAAGAGACAAAAAGGAAGGTCTTTTCCAAGTAATTCAGTGTTTTGTTATCCAGAAGTAGAGTGTATTTTTAGTTCTTATTGCCATTGATGTTTTAATTGCCATTGATTTGCCTCTCAGCTTTGATGAAGGGTACCTTGGGATTTTAAAATGCCAGCCTTTATTTGGCGTCTGTGTTCAGGTTTCACTGAGTCCATGAAGCTTCCTTCTGTTGTCTTGCCTTTCAATTCTTACACTCTTCTTTGAACCTTGGGGAACTGTTTTTTCCCCACATTTAGTTAGCCTATCATGGCCTTAGAAGAAGCAATTTCACCTCAAGTTGTACTGTGTAAAGTATTCCTTCGTGTTTCTAAATAACACTTTAGATGGACTTGTGTGGTTCCCTGTATCTTACTCACTCTTCCTGAAGAGAAGTTTGACCCTCATCTATAGAAGTAGTATCATCTGAATGGGTGAAACAGAACATGCAGATTATATATAACATTACCAAAAAAAAAATAATAAATTTTTCAATCTATTAAAGTGTATACAATGTACTTTCTGCTGTGCTGCAGTTTTCTTAATAGCTTTGGAAGCAATCCATACTGCTTTTTATTTTCATAACGATTTTCTGGTGCAGCTTCAGTCATATGTGAATTCTTTTGGCAGCTGTAGTTCTTGCTTATTTTTTTGCTACTTGTGTTCCATCTATTGTCTGCGGTTCCTTTCTACTGTCTGCTTGTTCTTAACGTTGCCTTGCAGAAGCTGAAATTACCAAGTGGGCATTCAGTGTCTGCTACTTGTTCCTGGCTACTTCCGACTCACCACTCAAGTTTTCAGACCAACAAATGTTTCCTTTGTGTTCTGGTCTTCTTTGGCAGAGCCAGTGCTTAACTGTTTCTTTACACTTCGGCCGTATTTTCTTTCTCTTACAAGGAAGAGAATGATCAGTCTGTTGGGCATGATTAAATAATACGCACTCAAGACTTAATTTCCCTATGTTGATATTAAAACAGTTTTGTTAGCACTATAATAAACTATAATAAATTATAAATAATAAAGTATAATAAATTAGTATAATAAAATAACATAGAAAGACACATTAATTCTCAACATCATGTAAAATGTAAGCACTGAATGGCAAATACTTTTCCAGTCATTTTAAGTGTTCATCTTTGTACAGAAACCAAGTATTAAAACTCAAATAAAAATAGAGAAATACTTTGGAAAACTAGAAAAATGGTGAGTCATAATAATACTTTTTGGGGAACATACCTGTATGCAAGTACTGTCAGACATTTGTTTCAGTAAGTTAAATGGGCATCTTGCTAACTTTTTCCAGTTTAATTCTCCCTGAATGTAAACAATTATTAGATTCATCGCTCTCCCTTTGGAAAGGAAACCTTGTCTTAGGAAAACTATCAGGAATGGTTTCTAAGCATATGTATTGAAATGCAACTATTTCTAGGTGATTTTGTGCCTCTAAAGATTAATTATTTTTTCAGTCATGACAATGAGCTATAATTCCTAAACTGGCATTACTTCATTGTGTAAAGCTAAGCATGTTTATAATATTTTTATAATTTGAATTTTCAAACATACTCTTTAGTTGACACTTCTTGAGTCTTAGGTATAATAAGATCTGCATCACAGAAATGTATTCTAAATAATGAGAGGCAAAGAATGTTTGTTTCTTTGCTTCTGGAGTTACAGCTGCAGGGCTAAATACCAGGTTATGCTGCCTATAGAGGTCATTGACAAAACAGGATAGTGAAATGGAGAAAGTGTGAAAGAGAGAAAGGTATGAGTGCATCATGGTAAAAAGGAGGTCTAAGAAAAAACAGGTGTAGTTAGCAGTGGAAAAATTAATAACTGAGCAAGTAGTTTTGGCCCTCCTTTGACAAGGCACCTATTTCTTAGCTGCAAGCTTAAGCTTCGTTTTGTTGCTCAACAGCTCTTGTTTTTGGAAGAAAAGACTGAGAAATGTTTTCAGTGTTCTGGAAAACAAGGAGAAACTAGGTTTTTGCCTGTCTATGTTAGGAGAACCCAAACATAAAATACTTTAATTTTTAATGATGTCAAAACCTTCTGGGAATTGATGTTTCTCAGGTATCTTTAGTTACTTACTCTTTCTTGGAATTCCCAGTTATTCCCAGTTATTAGTCATTCTAGGTGAGTCTCTAGAAGTGATCACAGAATCATAGAATAGTTTTGGCTGGAAGAGGCCTTCAAGATCATCAAGTCCAACCTTACTCCTAGCCCTATCAAAACCCACTAAGCCAAGTCCCTAAAAGCACAACATCTAACTGGCTCTTAAACCCTTCCAGGGATGGTGACTCCATCAGAAAATGAGGTTACTATATTCTTGCCCTCTTGTTGCCAAGCAGGCCATTGACTATTTCTAGAAAGGGCGACATAAACCCAAAGAAAAACAATTCATATAGAAGAGCTTGAAAGAAACTAATCCTGGTGGTTGCTTCTAATGTCTTTAATAAAATAGATGTTTCATGTTTCAATGGCTTATGAGTCCTAATCATCATGATTTTTTTTAATCTAATAACTGTGAACAGCTTGTGATTCACCACTGTAAGACTAATGTCTCCCAGCAATAACAGCGTGACTATAGACTTAGTCTAAGGTGGGAACCCTGCCAAAACTAATTGCACTTTCTGCATTATCCACTGCACCACCATTATATATTTGGAAATACCATGGGGTTTTTTTTCCCCTCCTGCTCCTGAGAGACCAAATGCCACAGAACAATTGTGAGCATTTGTCTCGAGTCCATTTCTAAATGCTGCTTCTTAGCAATTTTTGTACTACATGGTATAGGTACCCTTCCACTTCTCTTTAGAGGAATTCCACACACAAAAGCACAGCATTGGGGTTGGACTGGATGATCTTTCGAGGTCCCTTCCAACCGCTAATATTCTGTGATTCTGTGAGGTTCTTCAGCGTACAACTGTGATGCTGATCACTGCTGATGGAAATTTCTTTTTACCTGGATTAAAGTTGATACTGATATTTTTTTTTGGCTGAAACATAGCTTAATATTTGCTAATTTGTGTTATGTCCTTCAAGATTTATGTTAGAATTTTTATCTTGCATTCGGGGGACTCTGGTTGAATGAAATGAGAGTTTCTATCTGTGTGGCAGGTTTCACGATTTTAAAAATACAAAATGTTTTTTCTTTTACCATGTTGTCTGGCAGGATTTTGTACATGTCTGTGTGTAATTCATCTTTTAAGCTGCAGCTCCTCTAAGTAGCTAGAACTGCAGTGACTTAATGAGCTGGAGATGGTGGTTTTTATTTCTCACCTTGTGCAGGAGAGGAGATCAAAATTCTAGTTTTAGCCACCTTCCCCAGAAGGAGACACATATATTTAAGGACTGATGGTTTAAGTAAGTAGTTAGTAAGGAGAGTGGTGGTAGGAGTTTGTGCAGTGTCAGGGGGTGTGTTCAGTTTGAAATAACAGCAGTTGGCTTCTGAAGAGAGTGGACTGGATGCATGTTTGTGTCACTGAAAGGGTAACAGGACTTCACTCAGTCAAGCACAGGCTGGGGGTATTACCAGGGCTGTCCTATAGGTGGAGGGTGGAATAACACCTTTTACCCTGTCATGGGGTTGTCTGCAGACAGTAGCTAAACACCCACACAGGCAATCACACCTACAGCCACTCACTTGCTCCTCCTGCCCGCAGTGGGCAGAGGAGAGAAGACAAGAGCAAAAGTGAGCAAGCTTGTGGGTCGAGGTGAAGACAAGAGAAAAAACAAGTGGTGCAGAGGCAGTGACTCACCTGTTCCCACAAAAGGACTCATGCCCAGCCAGTCTCCAAGCAACAGACACCTTGTAAGGCAGAGGCCCCCACCCCTTCATCGTTTATCACAGTTTTGTGGCTGATCAGAATGTTAGATGGCATGGAATAGCCCTTTGACCAGTTTGGGTCAGCCAGTTTGTCTGTGTCCTCTCCTAACCTGTTGCCCACCACCAGCCTACTAGCTGGGCTGGGCAGAGGGTAAAAGAGAAAGCCTTGCCACTGTACAAGCATTGCTCAGTAATAGCTAAAATACCACGTGTGCTGCTGTGTTGACAGTGAATGCCAGCCAGACCCAGTATATGCCCACCTTTTCAATAACCCCTGTGTGTGTTTGCAGCCTAGCATAAGCAATCTGGCTCTCTCACAAATAATTGTGATGACTTTTTTTGAGTTATTTCTTTTTTCTTTGTCCAAGTGTAGTGTTTGTTTGTTTTTTAAATGGAAGTTCGGATGTATTTAGTTACATGAGTTCAGGAGCCAGGACAGAGCCATAACTAAAAATTCCAAACACCATGGACAGGCTGAACTTCGTTACCCTAAAGATGTATTAGCTGAGGTCTGGCAGGTCCAGATCTCTCCAGTGTCGGGAAGGGGAAGGAAGAATGGGGGAGGAACCAAGACAGAGTGCTCCAAAGACCCGGGCTTTTCTCTAGTAGGGGAGGTGGCAGTGGCACTTCTCAGGCACTTCCCATGCTTTTCAGATTTTCCATGCAGGCAGCTGGCCCTGCTTGCTGGCTGTTGCAGGCAGCATTATTTCACCTCTGCCTAAATGCACTGAGTCCTGGTTGAAGAAAAGCAGTAGGTGTGATGGGAAATTTGATAGCATCCTAGGGGTCAGCAATACTGGCATAACATTTTTGTACCTTTCAGTGATCCTGGGATGACACTGTTGTGGTTTCTGTCACCTTCTATGCAGCACTAGAATGGTTTAATACAGAAGATCACTGCAGTGTACCAGTAACAGTCTTCTGCAGAATTCTTGCCCAGGGAGCACCCTGGTGCTTTACTTTAATATGCTTTTTTGAAGGTGCATTATGAGACATGAACACCTTTATTTTAGCAAGTGCAGGAAGTATTTAGCCTTCACTGCAGATGGGAAACAATTTTTCATGAGTTTGTGGGGAGGTAGCAAGTTGGTTTGGTCTCAGTTAGAGCATAGTGATTTGGAACAGAACAAGGAATTCCAGTGATTTAAACAGAAAAAGCTATTAAAAAACACAGCCTTTTTCAGAAACCTTTGTTAAGCATGAGCTGTGTGTTAACACCCTTAATGCACTTGAGATAAGTATTGAAGCTTTACATAAAGATTTGCAGTTGGAATGGAAGAGGTCTGACCATCTTGTACCTTAACCCTAGAAAACTTGCAGCATCCTTTAATGAAGGGGTTTTTTTAATCACTTGTAATCTCTCACCTGAGGTGAAATTCTGACCTAATTCAAGTCTGTAGATGATAACTGTTGAAACTGGCAGGCTCAGAATTTCACCCATACTGTTGAAAGTACTTTTAATTGAAGTATAGCAATAATTAGGGTATGAGAGAGAACTGTGGTAGCAAAGATAGATAGGCAAAGCCATGAAGAGAGAAGAGCAATGAATAGCAACTGACATAAAGAGATGATGGTTTTGTTGTTGTTGTTTTTAAAGATGTGTTAACTTTAAAAGAGGAAATATTAATGTTAATTCAAATCAGAGAAACTTTAAAAATAAGTCAACTTGTTTCTGGCCTTATGTGGATTATATTCAAAGATTAGTGCAGTAAATAGCTGGGCAAAATTAGCTTCAATTACACTGTCATTTCTGCCTATAAGCAGGTCAAGTGCAGTAGGGGTTGCAATGAGGCTGACTATATATTTTCTGTGGAAGGATGTCTCTTGTTTAAGGTGGCTGTGTGCAATCCAAAGAATGCATAGGTGATAAATGAAAATTAATCAGAGATGAACAGTTCCTTACTGTACCCTGGTTTTAGAACTTGGGGAGCAACCTGCAGCATCAAGGAAGAGATTTAACAGAGAAGAACCAGCTCTTTTACACAGGGTGTGGTGATCAGTAGCATTCATCAACTGGCTCGAATTGTCTCGTGATAAAAAGTGAATAATCAGCATGTTATTTGCACCTATGAGGTTATTCTTTCTGTACCGTGACCGCAGGTGTCACTGAGAAGGACCAGCTTTTGCCGAGTGCTACAAAACGGGAATTAAAATAATGCCTTGAAATGGAAGGATTTTAAAGCAAATCAACTTCTAACTTTTCTGCTGTTAGTAACTTTGCTACTAGTTTTGGCTTTATAGTTCCCCACATGGAAAGTTATTTAAGGTATTTTGCAAAAAGCTCAGTGCATCTTGACTTCAGAGCAAATTTATTTTTAACGTGACAAAAATTATCTATTTCCATTATACTATGTTTGGTCATAATGACTCATTTTATAAATTACAGCTGCTGATGATGTTTGCATCACTATTCTTTACAGTATAAGTAGAATTTAAGAATAACTTGGAGAGTTTATTTCTACCTTAATTGTCCAGGCATGTGAATCACATCTCTGATTTTTTTGTTGCTGTTGTTTCTAGTGGAAGCTTTATATTACTGATTAGTAATAATAACAATCTATATAGTAGAGTATTACTGCTTTATTCTGGTATTTATATGATCAGACACTTTCATTATTTCTCAGAAGTATATACATGATGATTTTCAATAATTAAAAACAAAAATCTCCCACCTAATTGTTTTTCTTTCTTCCTCCTAGTCTGCTCCCAGTTTTCAAGAGGAGTCTTTGCTATTTTTGGATTCTATGACAAGAAGTCTGTAAATACCATAACATCATTTTGTGGGACTCTTCATGTCTCCTTCATAACTCCCAGCTTCCCAACAGATGGAACACATCCCTTTGTCATTCAAATGAGACCTGACCTCAAGGGAGCTCTTCTTAGCTTGATCGAGTACTATCAGTGGACCAAGTTTGCATATTTGTATGACAGTGATCGAGGTAAGATGTGGTACTTTTTTCTTTAAATGAGAATGGAATAATTACAGTATATATTAATAAAATTGTAAGCATGTGCTGATAAGCAATCTCAGATTACTCACATGTAAAAAAGTTCCTATGTTTGTTGGTTTTTTGTTTGTTGGTTTTTTTAAAAGAATCATCTAAGGAGAAAAAAAAAAGACATCTGAGCATGAAGGACAATCTGCTACCACTGATTCACTCCACACATGCAAAATCAGTAGCTGGACACCAAGCAAGCATGAATTTTGGATGCAGTCCCTGCTTCTTTTGGAGACTGCTTTTGATAAATACTAGAGTTCCGCTCCTCTGTTAAGCTTAGATATTTTGGTTGTTGTTGTTACACCCAAATCCACTGCTTGTGAGTAGTTCACTCTGTGTTACAGCCTTCTCAAGTCCTGTGCCCTTTTATGGCTGTAATAATAATAATGTAACAGTTTACATACTGGGGAAATCTTGCAAATCATGGTCTATCTGTTTTCTGAGAGCAGCAGCATTATACAGAAGTGGTGGTTGTTTTTTGGGGTTTGGTTTTGCTTGGGTTTTTTTGACTGCCCTTTCTGGAATTCATTATTGTCATTCTGTTTTCAGGTTCTCCTCACCTGGTAGTCCTTGGATAACTTTTTTCTTCTTACCTTATCCTGTTCCCTTTAAAAACCTATCTTGTGGTTCACCTGCACGTTCAGTGGTCAGAGTTGAATATTAAGTGCACATTAAATGGCAACATGCCACTAGATTTAAAAGATGCCATGGTTTGTTGAGTAATGGGGTAATGTTAGATTCTCTGCATTCTGATGCCATTTCATACATTATGTTGTTCAGAAGCTGAAGGGACCTTCTCAAAGACAGTTCTTCATCACTGTTGTAAGTGCTAAAGCTAAAAAAACTTAAGCTGGTAATGTCATGTGGGGCAGTGACCTCTAAGCCTATTTCTCTGGCTTTTGCCAAAGGATCTTGGCTTCCTTTTCAAATTGATTTTAGAATCAGAAACCTTCACTGCCTCTTTAGAATGGACAGATGTAAACCTACTTGCTTACTGAATACTCTGTGAATCAGTTAGCAGTGCACAGCACATGCCCTTCATGTCATTTCTCTTTAGGAAATGCTGAAAACACTTACTTCTTGTGAGCTGCACTGGCTTAATCTGGCCAGGAATAGCAGCATGGAGTTGTTACTTGTAGACGCCCTTTGGTTATGCCTTTTTTTCTTGTTTGTTTGTTTTAATTGTGGCAAGGCACCCCAGTGATAACAAGCTGTAAGGCAAGCTTCTATCTTTCTGTTGAGTAAATTGTTGCTCCTCAGTGCTCCCACTGATTGCACAAGGTTAACTTAGAGTCAGCAACACTGACATCAAACCCTGAATACAACAGCGTCCTCAATTGCTCTAAAAACTTTTGCGTAAGTGTTAATGTAGTGACAGTGGTGTATATTTGAGGACTGATAAATTATTTAAAATGTTTCCACCTTCAGGAGTGAGATAAAAAAGGCAAAGAGACTTATTCTTCATGGAAACTGTGAAGGCTAATAGGAATCGGTTTGACTTATTCCAAAAGAATAATTTCTTGCTACTTTTACAGCTCCTCTGTGGTTAGGGGCTCACTGGTTAAGTGTGGCAATTTCATAGCTCATTCCTGTCTGTAAGAAGGGAGGCCATTCAATACATCCATGTCCAAGATATTAGTAGCTTATTATGGCACTGGATTAGTGTCCTTTACCCTCCTTGCCTCCTCTGTGTTGCTAGCACTAAACAGTGGGTTTTGGAAACAGTGGTAAAGTTATTGTAGGACTCTATCTGTAACACAGTTGCTAATGTACTCAGCCTCTGCTCAGTACTACTTTTCAGAGCTCACTGAATGAAGAGTTTGTCTCAGAATAACCAAAAAGAACTTCAGGTGCAAGAGGTTCCCAAACAGCAGTATTACTGCAGTTTAAAAAAGCTACTTCAGTTGTTGGAGTTTTCTCCTCCTCAGAGTCTGACTTCCATTACCACTCTGCAGATGCTTTCACACCTACAGAAGTATTGCCGTGAATGCTTTTATTTGGGTTTGGGTTGTTGTTTTTTGTTTGTTTAGTTGGGGTTTTTTGCAATGTGTTGCCAGAACGAACTGAACTGTACAGGGTGACAAATCTGTCATCTATGAAAAGTAAGAAATCATGGGAGCCATTTGACATTTTGGCAGAGAGCACCCCAAGAAAAGGGAGTCCCTAGGAAAAAAATGAAAGATCAGAGGAGTAAAATATAGAAACCCTTTTGTAATGGATAGTATTAACATTAATAGCCCTTTTTAATTTATACCTCACTGAGATTCTATTTATCAGAGGAAATGTATAGACAGAGTGGAGGACCCAAAATCTACTACATGACATCTGAAATGGTGATTCAGATTATATCTTTCTTTTTTTTAATTTAGTTTTTGTTGTTGTTCGTGTTTTTAAAATTATTTTTAAATTACCATTTAAAATACTAATTTGAGACATAGGCTTATTTTAGTGCTTTTTAATGTTTTAAGATATTCCCTACATCTTTTAGTTTGCCTGCATTATTTATCTTTTTGTTTTAGTACAAGTTCTCCACATTTATCTTTAATGTGTTATAAATAGTTTGTGAGTACCCTTGGACTGTAGTTATCTGTTATTTTAAAGTAAATGTTCATTGCACGACATATAAAACTTCATATCAGTCTCCTTTAAAAGTGACATGGAAAACAAGAACTATTTGGGATAATCATTGAATTTATGATTTTGGAAGCCTGCCATTTTCCACCTTTGCCAATAACCTGTCTTGTATAGTGCTGTGTGTCATTACCATTTTCACTGAGAAAGCTGAATTGCTAAATGCTGCCCAGTCTTAATTTCATGATGTATTTACAAACTATGAGACAAATTAATTTTTAGTACTTTATGTTTAGGAATATAACCAATATTATTACTCATGAGAGTGATACCTGAAGCTCCCTTTTCATTCTGAGTCAGAAATTTGTTTCAGGGAAACGATTGCAGGTGTTCTGTGGTTTCAGGGGAGATGAATGTGCAAAAATTTCAATGGGCTTGTGAGAAAGTCTGATTTTCTTTTTTTTCTATAATACTATCTGCTATCCTTGTAATTGCTCTATACAGTGGTGTAGAATTCTCTAGAAGGAATTGAAACATAACAAATCTAATTCCTGTACTGCTGGATATTGTTAAAATGGTACTTGCTGTATTGCAGAAATTAATTTCTAGAAGTAATTTTCGTGTTTCTGTACTTTCTTATTTAATCCTTGAAAAGGAAAACCAGTCAAGTAAAATCTTTGCTGATTTTACAATATATTGAAGGCAGTTGCAGCTGTACAAGACATTACAGCTTCCTGGCAGGAACGTGCTGAAAGGATGAAATGGAAGCAAAGTTCTGTAGCCTGCTTGTAGATATTAGCACTGAGTCTACCTATCTATATGGAAAAATATATCTCAGCTCATCTTCTTCCATAGTTGGGGATGTGACTGTAGGCAACAGAAATAATAACTCCATTAGCACCACTGCAGAACATGGGAATTTTGCCATAAATCTCAGTGAGGTCCCAGTTTAAATACAGTACTACTCAAGTGCTGAGAAAAAAGCAGTTCAGTAGCATTTTGTAATAAGCAGCTGATCCTCTTGCCGTAGTTGGATCACTTTTCTCCTAGAAGACCCATTTCCAATATGTGGAATTCCAGCAGTGGATCAGTGAAATTGGCAAAGTTCCATTCTGAGGAAGGTTAAAGCAAAACCTAAAGGTTGTCTTTACAAGGCTTTTACCCCGATTCCTTGCAGCAGTGTAAATAGAAATTTCATGCAATGAGAACTGATTGGGCCCACACATACCTTAATTTCTGAGTCCTAATAATGTGTGCAGGGCAAGGAAGTGACAGGGAAATATTAAAGAAGTAATCTCATAAAACGCGTTCTAGAAGCTTGTTATTCCTGAAGCTTTATCAGTCATATCTTCTGTTTTCTCTTGTGCTTTACTAGGCTTATCAACATTGCAAGCTGTGCTGGATTCTGCTGCCGAAAAGAAATGGCAAGTGACTGCTATCAATGTAGGAAATATTAACAACGACAGGAAAGATGAAACTTACCGTTCACTGTTTCAAGATCTAGAGGTAAAAAAGGAAAGACGAGTGATTCTGGACTGTGAGCGGGATAAAGTCAACGACATTGTTGATCAGGTTTGCTATTCCCCTTTCTTCAGCGACAGCAGTTAGCTGTATTCTATAAGTAAACGTAAGGAGTTCATTTCTCTTGATCCTGTTTTCGTGGTTATTATGCATCATTTGGAAGTGACATGTTTGTATTGAGGGCCACGTATCTATCAGGCAGAAAGTGAACATACAAATCCTATAATCGTTCCCTTTACTCAAAGGCAAGATAATTCTATCTGGATCATCCTGTATGGTTTTATATCCTGGTTATTAAAAAAAAAAGAAATAATCTTGTTAAGGCTATTTCATACCTAAGTAGTACGTTCTATTACATGTAGTTGATACACTGTTATAATTATTTAT
>WTSP01014945.1:11173-34122 GCA_025331215.1 Actenoides lindsayi | reverse complement strand
CCCAGTACTGAGCCCTGGGGGACACCACTCATGACTGGCAGCCAACTGGATTTAACTCCATTGACCACAACTCTTTGAACTCATCCATCTAACCAGTTTTTCACCCAGGAAAGTGTTTGTCCATCCAAGCCAAGTGCAGCCAATTTCTCTAATGGAACACCGTGGGAAACGGTGTTGAATGCCTTGCTAAAGTCAAGATAGAGAACATCCACAGCCTTGCCTTCGTCCAACAAGCGGGGCACTGTGTCATAGAAGGAGATCAGGTTTGTTAAACAGAAATATTTTTTTTTTAGATAGCCTAAAATAAAATCTAAAATTACTGTTTTGCTGTTAATTTTCTCCGTCTCTTAACATGATGTTCTGAGCTGAACAGTGGGTTTCTTGGCCTGTGAGTATCCTTTGAGTGTGTTCTGCTTTTCAAAAAGAAAATTGGAAGAATACGTGCTTCACGCCTTGCTTTGCTATCAGATTTATTCTTTAAAAAATTCCTTTAATTCCTACCCCTAAAAAACCCTCAGCAATTTTTCTTTTCATGAGACTGCCTGAAGTAGACCTGGTGTATGAGTATCCCTTTTCTTTTTCTGTTTATTTTTACTGAGACACATGCAACAGGCTCTCTGTTGAACAGACTTTTTTCTTGTAAAATACTGAAGTATTCTTTTCTTTCTTGAGCAGCAACTTTTTAACTTTCTTCCTTGCTTTCTATTCTTGAACAAGCCTTTTATTGTGGTGCTTTGATTTATCCCACTAACACTTTAAGCTGTGTTTGCAACGTCAGGTTCACCCAGTTACACTCTGTAGTCCTTGGATCTTTGTATAAACATAGGATGTGTTTGCACAGTTGCCTCATCATTCCTGTGTTTTTTTCCCTCATGTTACAGTTTCTCTTCCAGATTTCAACAACTTATGTAAGTTGAGATTGAAAAATAGTGCCATTCCCCAGCTATTCTAAGACTAGTTTATATTCCTCTTCTCTGATTTGTCAGGTCAGTGTTATCATGCTCTTCATTGTATAGCCTGTATCTCTTCTCAAGCAGCTTTCTTTGCAGAATCTCATTTCCCCCTGATAACCCCTGTTGGGAAGCTGTGCAATTACTGCCACTTCTTGTCTGTCCCTGCTTGATGTGCTACTCTAAACTAGGGACATTGGTAGAAACCCTTTGTGTCCACAGCTCATTCATCGTGGTTTTTGGAGCCAACCTGAATCTTCTCAGATTTTTAAATGGCAGAATCCTTAGTGTTCATATGCATGAGTGGCAAGGGCAGTGTTTTGGAAAGCTAGATTAATAAAATTGTACCCAGTGGCAGTTAGAGCAGAGTTACCAACCATTGGTCAAATGACCTGCAGCTGCTGGTTATTTTCTCAGATACCAGTGATGAAGAAGCATTTTATGCATAAGAGCCAATCTGTTTCATCTAAATGAAATGTCTTTGGAAGCAGCAGCTGCGTAAGAAATTCATCTGACCATATTTCTTAGAACTTGTAATAAGAAATTAGTTTTAAGCAGTCTGTACCAAGTAACTGTGTTAGAATAATTAAGTGCATACATTGGGTATATATTGAGCTCAAAAGAAGAATAATGAATTACATGGCATAGGCCATAGAAGTTATTCCTCTGTCTCAAACTCTAGTAATATAAAATGTAGTGTTAAACACTGCCTTCAGTTTATTTCTGTAACTTCATTAAAGGAAGTGTGTGGAATGTTGTTCACTATTAGCCTGATATAAGTTACAGGATATCTACTCTGGATATTTTAGTTATACGTTACATGAGGAAATAAATGAATCACCATGAAATGCTTTGCTTCAAAATGTAAACTCCTCCATGCAGACATAGTCTTAATTAGGCTTATCTGGGAGATGAATCTATGCTACATGCCTGACAGTGGAGACTGTTGAAAAACCACCATCTGGCTTTGAGGGAGATTATGAGGAAGCTGTAGGGCAATAAACAGCAGTTTGAACTTTGAAAGACTTCCTCTTCATGTAGATGGCTTTTATTAATGCCAGTGGGCTTTTAACCTTTTTCTAGTTCAAGGAAAGTTACAATTGTATGAAGGGAGCAGAGTTTTAGAGCGAATGAATCTCTGTGGCTTAGTGCTTCTACAGCGTGATCCCCTCTCTCCCCTGTCCAGGTTGTGCCTTGAATGTAGAGTATAGTAGTTAATGTTCAGCTCCTCTCTTTACAGATCTTGGGACTTGGACTTCAATATGACTAATTTCCACCGTCAGGGAGTCTGTTCAGTGGTGCATTAGGTAAAATAAAAGTAAAGCACTGAACAAACTCAGCATTACATACCATAAAGCTCGTAACTAGCTTTTACATCGTAGTGCATTTTGTAGGTTTTTTCAGTCTCAGTTCCTATAGCAGGTGAACATTCTCCATTATGGGGATATTTCTTCTTTTTTACAGGTTATCACTATTGGTAAACATGTTAAAGGATACCATTATATCATTGCAAATCTGGTAAGCATTTTTAATATTTAAAATACCCGCATTACTCGTTTTACTGTTTGTGGTAACTAGTATTATTATAACTAGTGTTTTGTTTTAAATGCATTTTAGAAAATAGAAAAAAAAAATCTTTATCCTTGCTAAATGAATGCATGTATTGAGATGGTATTTGTTGTATTGGCTGAGTCTTTTCAGTGCTTAAAAGCCTCCTATGATATTCTGATCAATGGGAGTGAAGGTTTCTCAGTACCTTCAGCAGAGCTGCATCCCTTTGCTACATACTTTATAAAAGTGAAGTATAGACATGAGAAAAATAACTTTCTGCATTATAGGCTGATACATTCCTTCAGCACACTGATATTTCTTCTCTCACCTCCAAAGTAGTTAAAAATTATAGTTCTCAGCTTTCATTCTGCTAGACTAGTGGATCTACGTTTGACACTTTTTCATTCCTGGGTGCCTTGGTAATCAGTTTGAATGAATCTTTTCTTGAACACAGGTGATCAAACAGTATAGCTAGTAGTGTTCCTAAGGGCGAAAGTTCAGGAAGCTCTCATTAAATTCTGTCAAGGTAATTTTTTTTAAATTGTGTCTAAATGTGAAGGGTCATGTTACTGACATTAAAGTCTATCACACTTCAGACATAGTCCCTGTCTCCTCCCAGCCTGTGATCAAAACACTTCCTCTCTCCAGGCAGGCAGTATTCTGAAGAATCATGTATGTCACTAGACAGGTGCAAAGAAGCCTTATGCTATAAAGGCCTCTTTAAAAGCAGAACAGTGAGATTTCATTTTTATATTTTTAAACTAATTTTTAAGATAAAGAAGTTAAGGTGCTGGTACTCAGAAAGCAAGCATAAAAGTCTTACAAAATTTGAAAAATTCCCTGTTAAACATTTGTGTTTTGCATTGCAAATGTTGTAAAAACAGTATTTTGAGTATCAAGGGAAACAAACATTTCAGAAAAATTCCCTACTGTATTTCATTATGTTAACTTTTTGCTATTTTAGCCATTACTTTTAAGTTTGTAACAGGAA
Source organism: Actenoides lindsayi (assembly GCA_025331215.1). NCBI lineage: Eukaryota > Metazoa > Chordata > Aves > Coraciiformes > Alcedinidae > Actenoides > Actenoides lindsayi. The sequence goes on along the minus strand of WTSP01014945.1, from coordinate 30,630 downwards.
ACCCATAAGATCTAAAACTTACCGAATCTTGTATTTAAAAACTGTTTAATTTGCTTTCTACAGATTTATGCAGTTTAGATGCAAATACTGTAAATCTGTTGTGTAATATCATATAAAATATATATAATAATGATTTTATAACTGTTTTTCTCTGCCAGAAAGGAAAGTTATCTATTACTTCATCATATGCCAGCTTCTTCACTGCATCTACCTCCTTTCTTCTTTTCCTCAATGTGATAACGTTCTCCTCCAGTCTGAGCAGTCAGTTAGGAAATTGATCTATTTTAAGAATAAACATGCTGATAGATGGAGGTCAAAGTATACAGTGAACGTTCCTGTTCAAGTGTCACATTCATAATATTGAAGAAAGTTTTATGATCCCTGTAGGAGTGTTTTTATTGGCATGCAGCAACACATCTTTGATGACTATCATTAACGCACAGTAATTAAAGTGTAGGAATTGTAGCAACTTCTGATCATGTGGTCAATATTTCATTTAAGTCAGTATTTTGTATAAATTCATTTGTGTGAATGTTTGGAGCAAGTTGAAACACAGACCATGGAAAACAAAACGTATGTATTGTTTGCAAGAACATGAAATAATTCTTTATACAGGGAGGAGGCGGCAGGGGAAATAGTAAGTCCTTCCATGTGCTTTGGTGTTCCTAGCAAAAAGAGGACATAACTGTGGCTGTAACTATTCCTGGCTAAAAGTTGCTTGCCTAACTGTTATTCACGTCAGTGTTCCCTTTCTCCTTCAAGCAGTTCAGTGGAAATTATCAAGATTGTTTAGAAAGGTAAGCATGGCAAGGACAGCTCTTTATAGAGGTAAAGGTGTGAGCAACAAGAGGCACTGGCGGAGCTGACAACTTAATGCTGGCAGCCCAGGATTTAAACTCGGATCCTGTTTGAGGAAAATGTTGGCTTATACTTCTGCAGTAGAAGTCCTGTGGTAACTCTTTATTTGTATATAATATTGAAAGATCTGCCGAAACTGCTGGAATAACAGACATAATGTTTTCTGTGCCCAGGGATTTACCGACGGAGATTTGTCAAAAATTCAATTTGGAGGAGCTAATGTCTCAGGATTTCAGATAGTTGACTATGATGATCCTCTGGTGTCAAAATTTATACAACGTTGGTCAACACTGGAGGAAAAAGAATATCCTGGTGCACACACTAGTACAATTAAGGTATGTCTTGTATTTGTTTCAACTTCTACAAATGTACAGGAAGTGATGGATTGGAATAGAAGGATGAGAGACAGAGAAAACCTTTCAAAATCAGCTGTGCCAACACAATTTTATGTTTCTCTGGGGTACTTTTAACATTCTTTCTCATAGGACTGGTTGAGCAAAGAACCTGCACTGTCAAAAATGTTCCAGACAACATTATTTTTTCTTGTGTGACTGTAAATCTGTGCCTGACAGCTTGTTAGGTAATTGCTTTGGATGTGATGATATGGATGTGATGATATATTAAGTATCTACTTACTTTTTTTGGTTTTTCTCTTTCTCTGTGTTTTGAAATGTTTTGAGGGCAAATACCTAGTTGTATGTAGGCTTTCAGGGATCACAGGTCTAGCACTTTCTGATAAAACATAATCTCCCAAGGAAATGGAAGGAGTGTTGCTTTAAAACAGATGCCTAAATCCTACAAAGACTTTTAAAATTAAATGGTATGTCTGAGGTACAGAATCATGGTCTGATTTCAGGACTCAGTGACAAAAGATGTCCTTACCTCAGTTTTCACTGAGGATAAAGCTAGGATAATAGTACCTTCCTACCTTCTGTGACCATTATGAGGATTAATTGGTGCTTACAAGATATTAAAAGGATAATGCAATTTTAATGCTAAATAATTTTTCTTTTAAGCAATACAATCAGCAGTTTTATTAAAGATGAGTATACTTTAAAATGTATTAAGAAAAAAGTTCTAGGTATAACTTCTTTGCTACTGTTGTTTGAATATGAAGTATATTCTTGATTTATAATGAGATGGATAAGAAGTTTCAGCAAGGAATGGAAGAAACATTTTCTAAATTCCTGGAACATAAATCCTTTAAAGCACACAACCTTAAGTTAAATTAAAAAATAAAGTTTGTAGGTTCTTCTTTTTTCTGAGGCCAAATTTAGGAATGACTTAGTCAAAACTATGATTTTTCTGTGGTTATTTTTGTATTTTAAAATCTTTGTGACAGAATAAGTGAATTTTTCATTTGGTGTTTGACAAACTGGAGTCTGTATTGTGCCTTTAGATACGTTTGTATTATGTATATGATGTACATGTAATATGTGTTGCTCTCATTTAGGAAAAGGGGAAGGGATGTGGCTGTGGGTGATTAATACAATTCTTTTGTCTCTCTGATTCTTGAGTGCCCAAATATACATACCTACCTACCTGTTAATGTTGCAGTCGTAGTCTGTAAATAATCACAGTGAAATACTTGAATAAAGAAGTCTAACTGAAACCAAGATGCAATTTTTCCTCATTGATGGAAAAATAAATTGGAGGGACACAGTGGTAAGGATTCGGGTACTTAAATTCGTGTATTGCTGACAGGATGGGGGGAAATTGAATGTGTGTTATAGAAGTGGTTGTAATGTTTTATTATAGCATTTATTATAGCATTAAAATCTGTAAGTTTATCACAGATACTCCCTCTATTTCTTCCATGATCAGTTCCTTCAAATCTGCTAGAAAGTAAAAGGATTGAAGGAGAGTATTTGGAATATCTTAGGGTTTCGAGATTTATTTTGTTATGGATAGGAAAAATAAATGAATTGAAGCATCTATTTTCATTAATTTCATTAACTTAAAAGACGTTTTAAATGCAATTTAAAAAGCTGATCTTTCTTCCTTTATGTATTGTCTGCTCAAGGAATTTACAGGATCACACTGATAATTTATAAATGCTAGGAGTATTGTTGGGGGGAGGGAAATGTGGATATATATTGCAGTGTTTGGAGAGATTGATTGTATCAGTTACTGTGTTTCTTTGTGTAGCTTTCTATCTTTTGCCCTTTATACACATATTACTTGTCATTTTTACCTGCCCTGCATGTAACTACAGAGGTACATCACATTTCATTCTCATCCTTGAGGGAGAATCATAGAAATCATAGAAACAGGGCAAGAAAGGTCTTTGAGCAGTCAGTTACAGTCCATTCTCCCTGCCTGAAGGCAGAATCAGACTGTGCAGTTCCTGTGGATGCTGATTTCAAAACTTCCTGAAGTGTTGTATCAGAGCTTAAATATTCTTTTGTTTCTTTGTTCTTTTTTTTTTTTTTTAACCTAAATCGGCCTTTATATCACCTAATCCATTACTTCTTTATCTAATCCTAATGGACACAAGAAAGGTATGCCTTTTAGCTTTCCTTCTGTATTTGAAGCTGGTTGTCATATTTGTCCTTGCTTTCCTTCCTTGCTAAACTAAATAATCCCTTTTCCTCTGAATTTTCTACTCTTAAGATCCTGTTCATCGTTTTACTCTGGAACCTTTCTGTTTGGTACCCATCTTCTTTGAAGTGCCAGCCTGTGTACTGCTCCACAACTGAGTGCAATGCTGTAGGAATGAAAATAATGGCTTCACATATCTCAGAGACAGTGCTCCTTTCAGGGCTTTCTTTTGTGTTACTTTTACTTTAATTTTGATTTTACTTTATTTTCTTTTTTCCTCACCATCATGGCACTGTTGAAATATATTTGTCATGAGATAACACACTAACATCCAGATCTTTTTCTTCATTGCTGTTCTGTACTGCTGCTGATTTAGACAGCTTCTTACCCTATCTGTGCACTTGATCAGTTCTTTAAAGTACAGGATTTTTCATCTGTTCTTCTTGAATTGCCTTCCCTCCCTGCCCTTCCTGAATGAGCCGTTCCTTCTTACATTGATATTCTAGCCATGTTTGTTACCCTTTGCTTCTTGGTGTAGTGTATAAACGTTTAAGTTACTGAGCAGGTTAGCTCTCAGGTCTTCCATTTGTCACTTCTGTGATCTTACAAACTTCTTGGTTTTGAGGCAATTGTCCAGATGAGCTTTTGCCATCAGTTTCCATGGAATTTAGGAAGCTGTCTCTGCAAATTCTGTATGAAACTGATAGGAAGGTTGTAAAAGTCCTGTATTATTAATACAGAAATAAGAGGAGGTTACGTGCCCCTAGCAGGTAATATTAACTCCAGGATTGCAAATGTTACCTCATTGCAGGCAATAGCATTGCAACTGTGTTCTATCGTCTTCTGTAATCCAGAAGGAACTGTACATTCATTTTACATTATCAAATGCAAGTCAATGGAATATGACTGAGCTGCTGTGACAAGACATATCACAGTATCCAAGTACAATCCTGAAAACAGAGAAAGGCACCTCTTTCTAAGAAAAAGAGCATTTCAAAGGAATGTGCTCTTCAAGAAAGGAAAAAAAAATGTTGAATACCTGTTTGACAAATGCCCAGAATATGACCTGGATCAAATGGCTTTCAAGATACAGCTTCACAATTTATAAAGTATTAATTATAAGAAATTGCAGTCTTAGGATGTAGGTGAGAAGAGACACTGATCTTATTTGTAGCTACGCTGATAAAACCCCAAAGATTTAAAGATTAAGCAGGACATTTGAAACTAGTGCTTTGCTGGTTTTTTGCAAATGTCTTCTTATTTTTCAAAAGTAAAGTGGATATACTGTTTACCTCGGATTAAATTTAAAGGATGTCTGTTTTAACTGAGGGTGTTATCAGTCTCCACATGCAATGCTAGAAGATCTAATAATGTGTAGACTGAGCATCCTGGAGAATTTGCTTGTTGAGTAGCAAAAGAAAAGCCACACTTAATTTTATAAAGGCCTGACAGTAAGTTGAAGTCTCCCTTTGATCCATTATTGTGTATTTACAAATATACTGGGGTTTCTGATCCTTAGTGTTCTGTCAGGCTGTTGTAACTAAAGCAAACCTTGCTGTTGAGGAAGGACACTGAAGGACAACACAAATATGACTGATTATGCCTGAATTCAAGTAGATTATAATGATTTATAAATAAGAATGTTTAAAATATTAGTTAATTTCAGTATTTATCATATTATTTAATCAAGAATGAACTGGAGTACTTTGTGGTTTTTTTAAAGTGCCTTTGTGTGATTTGTGTGATTTTTCTGCCTACATTTTTCTAGTCCTTGTGTTCTGGTTTCCTGTGCATTAAAAATGTACATCTAGCAGCTGGCGTTCTAGCTACTGGGTTTCACTGGGCTTTTGAATCCCAGTATTCAATCTTCTCTACTTGCAATAATATATATGAAAAATATGGATGTAAGATATTTCACTGCTAAACTTCATGCTTATTTTTAACAGCTTGAGGCTCTTTTGCCTAAGTAATCACTCATTTGAGCATAGTTGCTTTGTTGTGTTTGTTTCTGGGTTGATTTTTTTTCCTTTTTTTTTTTTTTTTTTGGTTGTTGTTTTTTATTGTTGTTTTGTTTTTTAAGAAAGCTCAATTGAAGATTTGAAACACTTAGTCAGTGAAAGCTGAGGGTAGTTTGAGGTAGTATCTATAGATTTGCCTCAGACATAGAAGGGGATTATTGACCCAGATCATTCGATCCTGCAAATAAAAGCAGTTCAACTGTGCTAAAGCAAAAGTATTTTCCAGGCTTCAGAATACTACAGAGCCAAGTCCTGATGTCCCTATGCAGCTCTGTTTCTTTGAATTTGAATCCACTTTTCTTAGCAATTATAAGTGTTTAAGGATTTTCAGCCATCAAAGTGCAGTGGATTCCTCCTGCCTTTTTTTTTTTCCAGAGACTTTCCCACTTGAATGAAAGGAAGACTGCTATTCCTTCATGCTCCAAGTGTTCAGCAAGATCAGGCATACCTCTGGATTCATCAACATTAATGCTAATTAGAACAGGAGAGCTTGATGGAGAAACGGGGATAAGAGGAAAAGGGGAAGTGAGACACAAAGCTGGAAGTAGGAGGAGGAGAAATATGTCAGTCAAAAAGAGGAGTTGGCAAAGTGGAAAAGAGCCTGTTGGGATGTAAGCACAGAAGGGTGGTGGCAGCTCAGAGCTGAGAGGCATCTGTGGCCAAATACTTCTTGAGATGGAGGAATAAGGGGGGAGGAGAAGCACTGAGGATTGCTTGTGTGAACAAGGGAGGAGATGTTCAGGCTTATTGCTGGGGAAAGGCTGATATTGAGGACCAGTCAGTGTAGGTAGCTGCCTATATTAGCCCATGTGGGGTGGCAGAAAAGCAAACATGAAGTGGTTATTATTTTCTGACATTAACTATTTCTTAGGAAAATCAGCAACCTGTTAAGATTGGTGTATTTAATTCTGTTAGTATTTTACTTGGAATTAGATTGGAGCAAACAGGAGAAAGCATTTCATCTTGAGACAATAGTCAAATACTTGTGCTGGCTGGGATGAGAAGTGGTAATGAAAATAGGGAGGTGGTGTGGTTTAGTTTTTTCTTGGTTTTGTTTTCTTTTTAAATTTAAGACTTGAATTGTTACTATTAGTTTTAAATGGCAGGTTTTGTAAATTTTTAGAATCATAGAATGGCTAGGGCTGGAAGGGACCTCCGAAGGTCATTGAGTCCAGCCCCCTGCAGTGAGCAGGGATACCCTCAACTAGACCAGGCTGCTCAGAGCCTTGTCCAGCCTCACCTTGAATATCTCCCAAGGATGGGTCCTGCAGTATGTATGATGAGAAATTTCAGATCCTGTTGATTTGTGGTTTGTTTTTTTTCTTAGCCCCTCCTACAGATTGTTACAGGGAATGGTGATGATTCAGAATGAATTATTATACTAGAAAATGATCTAGAATATGCTTTTATGACTATGTCAAGAACTTCCTCTTCATTAAAACCTCAACTCAAGGATATTTACCATATTTAATAATGTTTGGATGGCCATTTTTATAATAAAAAGATCAGTGACTGAAAACTATTTCAGTAAATAGTAAAAGAGCATTTTATATTTTAAAATTTGTATCTGCAAGTCACATATGTTTGCTGCTATATGACTAGACTTAGTTTTTGAAGAGTAAGTAACTATTTGATAGAACATAGGAATTTAAGGAGGCTCAAGTATATTTTTAAGGTAATGCAGTAGAAAAAAGCTCTCCAAAGCAACAAACAGCTAGTCATCCTGTCCCCTCCCACAACCCATCCCACCCCCATTTTAACACTTTAAACGTTCACACTACCTCTTTCAAATCCCTTTATTACAACATGTTTTGTTTCAGAAGAGTCTTTTGCCTTCCTATTTTTACATTTTGTTCTCATCCTCTGCTTGAATTTTTTTCACTTGGTCTATTTTCACTGTTCTAACAATAGGCTTGTTTTTGCTGCTGGATCCAGCTGACTTTTAACATTGTGATGAGTGACACACTTTTCTCTAGTTTAGCCTTGAAGAAAAACGTTTTGTGTATTCATATGGTGACAATTTAAAAATACATATGTTTTTTGTGGTTTGCAGTAAATTGAAGATGATTTTATCATCAGTGGCATTGCTGTTTTGCAAGTGCATTCTATGTAAAGTTGGAAGTCAGATTACACAAATACTTGTAAAATATTATTTATTTTGTCAGTATGTATATTTTCCATAGGCAGTGGCATGGAGTAGAAGATGACAACATCTTTTTTATAAATAAAATGCTGTGGGTTCAAATCCAAATAATAGGTTTTATTATTTCTGTCAAGCTCTGTGGATTCGAATCCAAGTAATTGTTTTTAATTTTTTATCAGGCTCTTTGTGGTTTTTGGTAATACAAAGCTCAAGAGGAGTAAGCTTAGGTTTGAGAATTAGTCGGGTTTAAAAAGCTTCCAGAAAAATGGAAAAGAATAGGGCAAGAATTAGTAGACCTTTTAAGGTATTTAAGTGGTGTGGGTTTAGATAGTAAACTCCTCGGACGATGAATAATTTAAGAACCTCCATGACTGAAGTTGAAGTTGTTACAGAAAGATAGTGAACACACAATTTACATTGGTACAAATATGTCAATTATTAATCGTATGAAGCCGTTTCTGCCTTTACTATAAGGACAGATTAGGTGTTTTCCTGATTTGGGTTTTTTTAATTATTTAGGATTTTTCAGAGGCAGAAGACAAGGTATAAGGTATAGATATAGTGAGAAAATCTGCATTAAAAGCTACTGTATTCCTTTCAAGATCTTGTTTTAATACCTGCTAGTTCTTTCTCATTTAGAAGTGTTTAAAGGAAGGGTATTTTTGTATTGCAGCGTAGTATGACAGATTTCAATGAAAGGGCTACAGCTGTGAAAGCTTTTGTTTGGTTGTTCTGTTTTGTGTTGGTTTATTTACATAAAAACTGTCATGTTAATGGCACTATCTAGGAGAACACCTTGCCAAACTTGGCATCATTTCCTTTAAATTGCTTATATATGGTTATTGGAGCAACAGCAAAATAAAAGCCTTGTCCAGCACTTGTCTTACACTGTGCTTATAGTATCATTACTGACTGCTCTCTTGAGTGAGCAATATTGAATCATCTCACCAGCTTTATGCTTTAGAGCTGTTTGCTGTGATCAACAAAAGCTGAGCCAAAACGACATGGTGGACCCTGAGTGAACGGCAGGACATATCTGCACACCTTTCTGTGGGCACAGATGACTTAGTTGAGACAAAGGTTAAAGTATTTCTAAGATTGGCTGATGTGGTGGAGGTCTTTCTCTAATGCATTTTCAGAAAATAGAGGGCACAGTGTTGAGAGGGCTAATTTGATCTTCTGTGTCATGGAAGGGGTAAATTCCCACACAACTTGTCTATTAACTGAATGAGTGTAAGATATACATCCTGACTTTCTGTTCTTTTGAATGGAGAAACATCAGGGAATTCTGGTAGATTCAAATGCCAGTGCCATTAAGAAGTTCTGCACTGTTCTAGTTCCTCCTCAAAGACAGAGGGTTCACTTTATTGCTAAGACTTTTGCTCAGATACATATTTTTATTTTTCTTCTCTTATATATCTCTGATATTTTGAAGAAACGTCTGTTTTACCATAGCATTAGCTCTTCTCTTTCGCCATTGCGTTAAGTGTAATGGAAGACAGAAGTACTTTAAAACCTCTGTCCTCAGTGTAAAATCAAAGGCATAAAATAAAAATTTTTAAAAAAATAAAAAAAAAGTACCTGCACTGTTGTTTTTTTTTTCTTCTAAATTAATATCACTGATTACTCTGGTGAAAAGAATATTCTTCTGTATTGCAGGTAGTCTTTGAGGAGGAATTACAGTCCAGGAAATCTCCTTCCTATTAGAGTAGTAGGTGAAATAGAAAGGCCAAGCACCTTGGAGTTCCTAAATCTTGTGATCTTTGCTATATTCAGTTTTAAAAGGAGAGAAAGAAGGTCACTTTCCCCTATAAATATCCTACAGTGAGAGTGCTCATATAATTCCAGTGCCCCAGTTTTGTCAGTGGCTGCTGGGTGTGCTATAAGCATCTATTTCATACAAGACTTAGACTTCCAGGAATGTAGGCTTAGGCAGTTCCTTAGCAACTGGGCTATAAACCTTTCCAAAGCAAACTAGGAAATATCTGATGTTTTGCCAATTGATGGGATCAATAGAAGGGACACAGACACCAATGAAAAGAACAGGCTTATTTTACTCTTTATCTCCAAATGATACAAAAGTAAAATAAGGTGCTTAATCACAAAAAGATAAGCTTACTATACACTATTGTAAGTAGTGGGGACAATAAGCAAGGTCATGCGCCTAATCATTACTACACAAAGAAAGCTATAGTGATTAGGAAAGATACATCACCACTTGCCCTATTAATACATTACCATCACAGTCTCTGGGACCCCCAGTTGCAGTGAGGATCTGGAGAACCCATCCTGGCAACTGGGAGGTCCTATGCTGTGAGGTCTCCAAAGTCTCTGCAGGAGGGTCCAGCTTTTATAATAATTAAGTTACGAAATTCAGCAAGTCAGGATGACTTGCATTTTCCTTTGTGGGGAAACATCTGGTGTCATCTTCCCTGTGGGTGTTGCCCAAAGCCTGGCCAGGGCCTGGGGTGAGACCCAAGGCAGTTTTCCTATCTTTTTTTGTCTTTAACCACATACTTCTCAACAAGGTCTGATCTTTGGATGTCTGCTTTCACTATTTGTTTTAGCTCTAACCACAAGCTATGATCTTTCAACAGGCTGGATGTCTTGTTTTACAATCTATTTTAGCTCTAACTATATATCTCTTGGTAAGCACTAATTGTTGCAGCATAAGCATTATAACAAAGTCCTATCATAAATAGTTTTGGGGTGGTTAATTAAGCAAAATAAAATGTGGTTATTGATTACAAAATACAATGTTATGGGGTTCATCTAGAGGTTAACCTTTGGCCTGGGCCTGTTATCCAGGCATTAGCATATAACCTAAAGAACATAAACACATCACAAAATCAGCAGGTTTTCTGGATAGCAGTTTTGGATCTGAACACTTAAATTTTTTTAAATTGACAGATTGCTCAGGGAATTTTTGCATCTGATGTTCTACCTAAAACATTATGATGTTTCAGAACAAACCCACCTATTATTTGTTTAGCTGTTCTGTGCATACAGAGTGCTAGAATTTCATATAAATAAAGGCTATCATCAAAATGGAGGTTGGTCTGACTCTACAACCTCTGGAAACAAAATTTAATAAAGATAGTTTATTTGTTAAGATAAATAGGACTTGATCTCAAACCCCATCTTTACTGAGATGAAAATAAAATTTAGATATGATAATTTTACATTTTATGAGTTTCTCTTCCCCTTTTAGTTGGGACCAAGATTGCTGTAAGAAAAAAATTACAAATAATAATTGATATTTCCAAATATCTTGCTTACATATATATACATGACTATTTTCATGTGGAGTCAAGTCTGCTGTAAAGGCTGCCTGTTTTTGCAAGAGCCCCGTTCTAATGCTCCATTCCAAGAGCCAGAGGCAAGCATTCAGTCTCCTGATTCACTGGTTCACCCCTTACCTTAGGACAGTTTTATTTATTAGGCACACACAGATATCCTACATGAGCAAGTTATCTGTAAGTTTTTGTTCATGCTAGTAAGTACACTTTGTTTTATTTTGTAAACTCTGCATCTATTGATTAAGCTATGGATAGTTTTAATGAGCTCCATGAAGGTTATTAGGAGCTGAAACTGTATGCAAGAGTAAAGCAGTAAGAAATGATGCATGGACTGTTTGCTTTCATGGCATGTCTGACAACATGAAGTTGTAGGATGCTTGTAAAATATTTTAAGATCTTTAGATTAAAACTGACTTAACCTGAATTAAAGCATCTGGATTTTATATATATGATGACATGTATACACATACCGATATATATTGATAGACAAAGCCCTACCCAAACTGAATATATGACTGAATTGGGAATATTCAGGCCAGTAATTATATACTGTAGGGATAATATCCTTGAGATAATAAATTTAACATATCCAAATGATCAAATGAAGCATAGAATAACTGAATTAGCACCATAAATTCTCAATTTCAAACTCGTATTTTCTCTGCTACCCAAATATGTATCAGTGGTTGATGACAGTGCTCTATCCAAAGTTTCTCAAAATACTGTACTACTGTATAATACTTCTGTATTGCTGCTCAGTCCCAAAATAATACAACAGGGTCGTTTCTCCTTTCTCTTTTGTTCTTCTCTTCTCCAAATCCATGTCTACTACTTAATCACTGATGCTTCAGTAGTAGAAATTAGTATTGGCTTCAGCCAGTCTTTTGCATTGTTATTCTGCTGTTACAATTTCCATACAAGTCACTGAGAAGACTTTCTTGAGAAGATTCACATTAATCACCCAGTAAGCTTATATATCTGAAAAAACCCCACAAGAATTCCACCTTCCCTTTCTTCCTACCCAAGGTCTAACAGTTGCATCCTGTGCTAGTTTGACCTTGGCTAGATGCCACTCTCACTACCCCCTCTTCTGATAGCCAGACCAGGGGGAAGAAAATAAGATGAAACTCGTGGGTTAAGACAAAGGCAGTTTAATGAAAAGCAAACCAAGACTGCATGCAGAAGCAAAAGAAAACAAAGATTTATTCTCTACTTCCCATCAGCAGTTGATGTCTGGCCCCTTTTCCAGGAAGCAGGGCTCCAAAAGCATGGCGATTGCTCTGGAGGACAAGGGGATGCTCTCCCTCCTCCACCTTCCCTCTTTTTTTCATAGCTTTTACCGTTCAGCTGACGTCATACAGTATGGAATATCCCTTTGGTCAGTTTGGGTCAGCTGTTCCAGTCATGTCCCCTCCCAAGATCTTGTCCACCCCATCCCACTGCAGGGGGAATGTTTCAAAAATAGCCTGGGAGCTGTGCGAGCCCTCCTCAGCAGCAGCCACAACATGGGCGTGTTACCAGCACCTTTATAGCTCTCAGTGCAAAGCACAATTAACTCCAGCTCAGTCAGACCCAATACACGTAAAAAAAGTACCTCAATTCAGGAGCCTGTCTTGGTTACAATTACAAAGCCTTCTGCCTGACTTGAGCTAGCTAATTAAAATTCACATTAAAATCTGAGCCATTGAAGCAAAGAGCCAATATATCATTTCTCTCTGCTTTACAGATTATATGTTTTCATCACCTAATAGCCTTCACAGGAATAATTTCATTCATTCATAAGACTGTGAGTAGTTACATTCTGGCCCACGTTTCCAAAAATGTCCCTTATATTTGGCAAAATTGCAGTGTTCTGGACTCACAAAGCCCATCCAACAAACTTCTCGGTGTATGTGCACATGTGGTTTCTATTCAGTTAAGATGTAAAATTTATCATCAGTAACTGGAAAATGCTTTTGACTGTTTAGCCCCAGATTCTGATGCATTTGATGGCAAGGTTTCCTCTCTGATGTCTTAAAAGGATTCTTATGTTGTGCCAAATTAGTAACATGGGGCTCTTCCTCACCTATATTGCTCTTTGAGAGACACTGCTTCTTCCAGACATCTCATTCCTAACCCTGTTTTTGCATGATGTTGACAAGGTATTGCGTAGTTGAAAACAGCTACCCCTGAATTTTTGTATTTAACAGATGAAAGTTAAGCACATGTATATACAAATATATGCTGTTTGGGTTTGTGTGGGTAGATGTGGGGGGAGATGTAGTCTAGAAACCTATAAACACATCTCCATGAAGAGTATAATCAGAGAAACAATTTCTATTTTTAAGAAGGTAAATCAAGGTAAAGAGTGGAAATTTTTTCTTTTTTTTTTTTCCCCTTTCACCTTCATGGACTTCCAGCCATATCTGCACACAGAACTGGTAGATGGTTGTAGTGAGAAATTAATGTAATTCACACTAAGATCTTCAGTATAGACTTGCTAGCACTACCCCTAGCCATTCTGATGGAGAACACTTCATCAATTTGTATAGATACACCTCAGAGGTTAGTGACCTCCAAACCAAAGATAAACTTGTCTGATTTCAAGTATATCTTGCTGTCTGTTTTAATATGTTTCTGTGTTTAATTGATTAACAAGTGGATTGGAAGGTGGAGTGAAGCTAAAGATGGTTTTTAATGAAGTATTTTCCCTTCTTTTCAGTATACCTCTGCTCTGACTTATGATGCTGTTCAAGTGATGACAGAAGCTTTCCGTAATTTGCGTAAACAAAGGATTGAGATCTCCAGAAGAGGAAATGCTGGAGATTGTCTTGCAAATCCAGCTGTACCCTGGGGTCATGGTGTAGAAATAGAAAGGGCATTGAAACAGGTAGCTTCTTTGGAGTGAATGCTGGGATACCTGCGTGTTTGAAGTTCTCTATAAATGCTTGAAATGAACCATCCAGTCTCCTAACCTGCCTGGGTCTTGCTGGGAGTAATGCAGAACTGAACTCTTCAGGAACATGTCTCATACTAAGATACTGCATTGTGCATGGAAAAGTTTAAACTGAATGTTTGTGAAATATCAATACTTACTTATGGAAATAGAAAATGCATTTACTGAAGAGAAGCAAACTTAATTGTACCATTTTCATCTTTGTCTATATAGGTTCAGGTGGAAGGTCTAACAGGGAATATAAAGTTTGATCAGAATGGAAAGAGAATCAATTTTACAATAAACATCATGGAACTCAAAAGTACTGGTCCTCGGAAGGTAATTTGAATTGTCTTGCAGTGTCTTTATAAAGGTTTTGCAATGCTAAGCAACGGGTCAAGGTAGGTAATGAAACACTATAGATTACTTAAAGCATGAATTGTGATAATATTTATTCATAGGTGTATTCTAAAGTGGTCTGACAGAACAAAGTAAAAATATGTATTATTTTTTCCTAACAAATATGAGCTGTTATTTCTGGTAAGTATTACATAAGAGTATTTTCCTTTGTTTTGTGAATTAAACTTTTTGTTTTCTGATCTGAATTGCTAAATGTGAACCAGAATTTGAGGAAATATGCTTCTGAGTGCCAAATGCAGAATACAGTTTTTCAGTGACATTTCTTTAAATGTGATTATCTTTCTGCTCTAATTCCAAACCTTCCAGGACAAGCCAATTTCTCATGTTTTCCTAATCTTGGTTTATTTCCTAACCCTTTCAATCCTGCTATGTGTGATGTTGATACTAAAACTTGTTAATATGCAAATGAAAATGGTATACCTGTATTGAACAAATTAATTTGAGCAAATATCATTAGTTCAATCTTTTTACTACTTGTTACAGTCTTTAACTGCATAAATATATTTACATTGTTAAATCCATAGCTAAAAGAGTTCTCTGTGAGCATAAATCAAGGGCATAATAATAACATGCTTTACCTTTTATATGAACGTTCATATTCACTGGTGTCTGTGCATCCTATAAACTCTTTAGATTGGATATTGGAGTGAAGTGGACAAAATGGTTGTGAATCCTCTTGATGGCCCTCTTGGAAATGAATCTTCGGGACTAGAGAATAAGACTATAATTGTCACCACTATTTTGGTAATTAACCTCATATTTTGTCACAAGACAGTATGTCCTACAGTGATTTGTTTTTCATCATTATGTTAGTTTCAGCATGCTGTCTTTCTGTAATTTGAGCTTGTGACCTGTTACTCATGTAAATAAAAATTGGAAATTAAGGAAGCATGATTCAATATGGGGTTTTGTTTTGTAGAAGACAAACAGTCATTGATTGAACATCCCAGAAAATTAAAGTCTTTAGACCTAAAAATGAAATGCCTGCTTTCAAAGGACAAGAACTTTGTCTGAGAGGTAGAATCATAGCATTAGTTTCAGAGAATGGATTTTGCCAAACAGCAAAGAGACTGGTTCTTATGTTTTGGAATTTTAGCTGCTATGGATTATATTGTAAAATGAAATACATAGTTGTATTCTAGTTGTCTAGAAAATAACTTTATGTACTGTCATAGAACAGTATTTTTCTTTAAGTTACACAGCTCTTTATCAGTTTGGACAAGTAAGGCACAGACTAGCATAGGAATTTCACTGGTGCAAGAATGGTTTAGTAACAACTGAGCAAAGAGGAGATGCATTACTTCAATATCAATTGCAACTCGTTACCAGTTTTGCTAATGATAGAACTTCTTTGCATAGTTATAGTTTTATATTTATATATATATATATTATACCTATTGTTTGTGTAGTAATTCAATAAAGACATAGCCTTGAGAGCCTGAAGGGTTTTCTCAGGGAGGGATGTGGTTGTGAA
Source organism: Actenoides lindsayi (assembly GCA_025331215.1). NCBI lineage: Eukaryota > Metazoa > Chordata > Aves > Coraciiformes > Alcedinidae > Actenoides > Actenoides lindsayi. Next base: position 14,963 of record WTSP01014945.1, on the reverse strand, counting down.
ATAGGAAAGAATTTTCTCGTATTAAAACAACAACAAAAGCAATGAAATACCTTTGCCTTCTTCCATCCAAACTGTATGAGAGAAATGAACTGATTTTGGAACTAACTCTTTCTTCTCTGAATGCATAACTCCTGTTAACAGTCATGGTCATTATTAACATACTACTGGGAATCACTATACCTGTAAGTATTGTTATTTGTGTATGACTGTGGAGAATGCAGCTTTTAAATGTGTTGAGGACACGCCACATTAATAATTAACAACTAACATATACATAGCACGTATGATTCAGATATCTTCTCTCTTTTTTTTTCCCCACGTCAAAGGAAACATTGTAATTTATGAATTGCACAACTGATAGATCTGTCTCATTACCAAGTAGCTAAGGCAAGTTCTTTTTGTGCAGGAGTCCCCATACGTTATGATGAAGAAAAATCATGAAATGCTTGAAGGAAATGATCGATATGAGGGCTATTGTGTGGACTTAGCTACAGAAATTGCTAAACACTGTGGTTTCAAATATAAGCTCACAATTGTTGGGGATGGCAAGTATGGGGCGAGGGATGCAGATACGAAAATCTGGAATGGAATGGTTGGAGAACTTGTTTATGGGGTAAGAAAATATTTTATATTAAAGCCATTAAGGATAACTGATAGAACGCGTGAGATTTGCTTTAGTTTCTCTGTACAGTAGAGGAAAATTATCTAATTCCTTTGATAGAGAATTAGTAATTTGTATTGGCATGAAAAATTCTGAAAGTAAATTCAAATGCAAATGAAGTTGGGGGAAGTGAGTGCATATTTCATCCTTCTTACCAGGTGAAAGGCAATGTGCTTTAAATGTCATATACTTTTAAAAGGGCATGTGTAAATAGGGAAGCTTGTAATATGCCAGCCATATGGCTGTATGTATTTCAGTAAGAAGAGTTTCAACTAAAAATTTCCAGAATTCTCCATAGAACGTTCTTGGTGAAACAAATGTTGCCAGTGTCTCTTCTGTCCTATTTTTCCATTTGTGAAATGCAATGGAAGCTAAACCATTCTTTGCTCTGATCACTGTGTTGGCTATTATTTGCTTTTTTCTTCCTTTACAGAAGGCCGATATTGCAATTGCTCCACTAACTATAACATTGGTGAGAGAAGAGGTGATTGACTTCTCAAAGCCCTTTATGAGCCTGGGGATATCAATAATGATCAAGAAGCCTCAGAAGTCCAAGCCAGGAGTGTTTTCATTTCTTGATCCATTAGCATATGAAATCTGGATGTGCATTGTTTTTGCCTACATTGGGGTCAGTGTAGTTTTATTCTTGGTCAGCAGATTTAGCCCATACGAGTGGCACACTGAGGAATTTGAAGATGGAAGAGAAACACAAACTAATGAATCAACTAATGAATTTGGGATATTTAATAGTCTCTGGTTTTCTCTGGGTGCCTTTATGCAGCAAGGATGCGATATTTCGCCAAGGTTGGTTACTCACCTGTTTCAACTTTGTGCATTTTTGGTCTCAGCCAGCTCAGCCAGAGGAGGTTCATGGTGCATATATTTTCACTCTTGGAAAAAAAGTAATTACTATGTTTTCTCTTTCCCTAAAATCACAAAAGTCCTTGCAGTAAAAGAGATGGTCTGAGACATAGGGTCATGATGCATTTGATCAATACCATCTTAACATCGATCATACATTTGCCCAGTGAAGTTATATACACCATGCAGAGACTGTAAAATGCATAAGGTTCAAGTCATTCCATGCCTTCTTGGAGGGGTACCGTGTTTTTGCTGCATATTTCCATTTTACAGTTGACAGTGCATATGGTTCACAACAACTGTAATGGGAAAAAAGGGTAACGTACTAGTCACAAACTACGCAGGCAGCACTTTCTCTCTTAAACTTACTACACATCATAACACAGTTATTAGTGCACTTTTTTTTTTTCCTACAAGAAAACCTTTAACTGAAATAAAAGTCATGGGATGGCTCTAATTTCATGTGAGTAGTTGCAAAACACCACTGTATTACCATGGCCTAGTTTTACAAATGTCGCAAAGGAAATCACTAAAATGAATTTGAAGGGGCAGTTCATAAATGCTTAATTCCTCATGGATTTCCACCTACTTTATTAGGGACAACTGTAAAGCACTTAAGTTGATTCCTATGCAGCTCATTAAATATTCTTTTTCCCATGTGCACAAGTGATTCTAGCCTTGATTCAGCAAAGTGGTAAGTAGGTAGGTAAAACACTACTTGGTACTTGAAGGAACTATAGTAACAAGTGAAATAGGGCAAGTGGGTTTAAGGAAATAGGTGACCTACCTTATTGTACCGTGCAATTTAACTTTCTTCTAAACATCCTAAAGTAAGACAGGGAACAGGTCAATTTCTAGTGAGTCTAGTGGTTAGTGGGCAAAAAAAAATGACACCAAGGGAGCATTTCTTACATTGAAAGTCGTGCATTCCAAAAGGCAACAGCAGGTTTTCAGGTTATTCTACTGTGGAAATAGCAGAGCATCTATTGTGTGAGAACTTCAATAATTCTATGTAAAGGCTGGCATATCACAGTGAAATACGCCAGCCTTTATGATGAAAGATGTGGTGGATTTGGCATATAACACAGTAAGTATTGTATAAAAGAAATGAGATAGTGAAGAGAGCACAAATAGTTTTAGGTCATGAGAAGCTGTGTTAATTTCAGTCCTGTGGGGTTTTTGTATCGATTACATACTTCACTGGTTTAATTTGTATGGAAGTCCCCTATTAGCTATGAAATTACTTTTATTGAATCAAGGCCATAGTGGAAGAACGATCTTTTTGTTTTATTGTTATTATTTTACTGGCTATTAAAGCATGACAGTTGTTGTGCACGGTTTGATAACTTTTGAAAGATGATGCAGGAATAATCATAGTAAATCGTCATCATAAAAAGTACATGAAAATCGAATCATTTTGGAGATTCAAGATTTAGTTTCAGTGAAGTGTTTAACAGCACTTTTATTTCATTACAAACATATACAAACTGCTTTCCTCAAAAATACTGTTTATTATAAAAATAGGCAAAAGCTGAAAACACCTCAGTTATTTTTGTTCTTGCACCAAATGTATCATTATGGAATTTGAAATCCCTGCAAATGAATCAGAGTAGATATGAAAAGGAATATTTTCAGGCAACAGCAAAATATCTACATAAAGGTAAACTTTGCACTATTGCTACCATCATTTCTCAAATAAAAATGGCAACCACTGTAAGAATTTTAGAGTAGATAAGTAACTAGAGTAAGAATGAACCATCTGGAAACTGGTCTAGAATAGAAATCCCCATGTTGCTGTTGTGGGTAGCATGGAAACAATAGAGTAGAAAGAATAGAATAATATATGTATGACAACGAGAACACAGCAAAGCTTTCCTCATCTTTTCTGAGATATAATACCTTTGTAAATATAAAATGTGTGCAAATTTAAGTAATTGTGCACAGGAATTGTTATTTTAGTATTTAATGATCTGATGAATGAGGTGCTTGTAAATTATGTGTTCATACTAGCGTATAATTACCAATCTTTATAAAGTTTCCAAAATGTACTTTAAAAAAAAAGTTATTTATTTAACTGGGACTGACCTTATGGGAAAATTTTGAATACAAATGACTCCCAAAAAGATTTCACTTATGAAATATCATGTGTGAGCATCACATCTAGATTGGCATAAAGCTTATTCTTTTTTAAAGTCCCACTGGGCTGAGCTGGGCTAGGGGACAGAACCTAGACCTCTGTGTGCATTTTCTGCAGCAGCTCAGAGTTAC
>WTSP01014943.1:0-51015 GCA_025331215.1 Actenoides lindsayi | reverse complement strand
CCCGTGTTGTCCTATCCCTCCCCTTCCCCCCCCCCCCCCCTGCCCCTGCAATTGTTCTTCATTTTCTCCCCCCCCCCCCCAAGCATTTCTGTCAGTCTTTTCCTCTTTCTTGCTTAGTTAGTCCAGAACCTGCACCTTCAAGTAGTTCCCCAATGTGATCACACCTGAAAAATGCACCTTCCCCATCTTGCTTTCTTTTTTTTGCCAAAACCAGTCTTTTATTAAGCAGAGAAGCCATAGCTACTGTCTGTAACTTGGGCAGCGCTGTAAAGCATAAGCTTTGTATAGAGCTGTCCAGTGAAGATGTGTTCTCTTCAGCGGTCTGTAGCTTGTGGGGACACACTGGCCAGGAATTGACTGAAATGCATGTTTGGTAGTATATATTTCTTTAATCCAGTTTTTCTGAGAAGTACTGCAGCACACATAGGCATAGCTGGACCGTGCTACAGGTGTACACCCAGCTACAGGCCATGGAAGTGGGAGGAAGCGGGTGTAGTTTGAAAGCCTGTAGAAATGTGATGTCCTGAGAGTTCCTTCAGGCACGATGAGGAAATGCAGCTGTGTCGCAGAGATGGTGAGACGTGATGAAATGCTGCCTCTTAGATTCAGGCTCAGTGGATTTTGTGCGTTACTGGAGCTCTTTTGTGTCACAGAAGTAGGTTACTTTTGTTCAGCTTGTTGGAGTTATGTTGGCTCTCTGAAAAAGAAGCTAAGCTGGAAATCAGATCCTTCAGTTCTCCTTGGGGTATTGGGTAATACAAGTTACTGAGCTTGTCCTGGAATGCAGTTTTAGGAAGACCTCCTCCTGTAGTCCCTGCCTGTAATTCTTTGTCCTCAGCCTTTGCTGTAAATACCTATACTAATATACTCAAAGATATAAAACAGCACTGAGGTACAAAATGAAATTAGTGACGAAAAAAAATCCCCAAACGTTAAAGTTTTCCTTAGGACTTTTTCTTGAGCAGCCCAGTCAATGAACTGTGTCTGTGTTAGTGGTTGTGTGGGCTTTATTTTCAGTATTAACGTTATCTTAGAAGAATCACTGTTGGTAGAAACTTTAGATGTAACATATGAGTAATATGGCTTTTTATGTCTTTGGGGAAGAGGTTTGGGTATTCTTTCACCAGATTAATAATTTTCGGCTAAACAAATAATACCTGAAACCAGTGAGGCAAGCAATACATTTTATGGAATGTAGAGAATACTGAGTCACTGGTACAGTTTTAACTGATGGTAAAAGGGGTGTGTTGGAACTATTTTGAGAAGTTAGCCTTTTAAATGAAGGTTTACATTGATGTCTAGTTTTTACTATGGAGCTGCCTGTCTTTAAATCTACTGTTAACAGAAATGCAAAGAGTAACATAATGCCCTTAACAGCAGCCAAATTTGCAGCCTGCTGTTGCTTCAACTTACAAGGCTCCTGGGTATGTTTCTGTGTTACCCTTGGCTAGGAGTCTGCCCTCTTCTTCCACTTTGTGTCATAATCTGTCCTAATGCTTACGCTTCAACAAGGCAAGGTTAGCTGGAGTAAGTCATACATTTGTACTCATTTCAGATGCATTTTTAAATGTATAAAGGGTTTTGTTCTAAGCTTTGTAAAAAATGTATAGTAATGCATTGTTTATTGTTAAAATTTGTAGTAAATGTTATATATGTGCCCTAAAATACTTCTAATTAAGTCTAAAAATGTAAGCAACAGAGTAAATTCTGTATGATATGTTTATGGTTTTTGCCTTGTTTTGCTTTTACAGAAATGGGCAATTAAAACGTGTGTATGGATTACATTAGAGGAAAAAATTGGGTTTGCATATGGTATTTTGTCATCTTTCATCTTGTAAACCACATTCCTGTTTATCAATTGGTTTTATGATTTTAATTTCAGGTTATCTCTATTTATGCTGCTGTGTGCCTGACATACAAAGCAGCCTGAATTCATACTGCCCTGGCATTGTGACAGCACTCTTGATAAACATTTAAGACATAACACCAGTAGCGTTTCTAAATAATCTCAGATTTTCTGTTTCTATGTGGAAACATTTAAATATTTATTGGAAGAGTTAGACTGTGTACCTGGCACGTGGCAAGCTGTTCAGCTGATCAGTGCATTAGGAATATAACCAGAAATCGTGCGTATTATGTCATGCTCGCAGAGCCTTTTATCTGGGATTAGATTTGCATCTACTGAATGACGTAACAGTGTAACATAGAGCACTGCAGCCCCTTTCCTTGTGACTTCTGTTTATTGATTGTTCTTGTATTGAACAGTAGGTAATCCATAGAAATCAAGGAAGAATATTTGTTAACTGTTTGTGGTAATTCTCTTGTGTTCTCTTGCCTTAGGGAAGACACGTGAGAAAAAAGTTGTTAAATGAGAACCTATATTTAATGTTTAAGTCTAGATTCTACAGAGCTGGTATCTTTGCATTCGTGTTGATGTGTACAGCCTTCTTGATCTGCACAGGACGTGAAGCAATGACTTGAATAATAGATTTAACTGATGTTAAACAAAAATTTGCTTCTGGAAAATGGAAGAATTCAAGCCATTTGGAAATTGATAATGACTGCTGCTGCTATGGCACTGATTTGCCTGCAGTGACCTTTTGCAGTATGGTTCAGAAGACAAGAAGCTGCAAGTTCTTTTTGTTTTCCCTAGAAAATGTTTGAAACACCAGAGAAGTATTTATGAGATGAAGTTATGCTTGTTTCTGAGTTTCTGTTAAAGCCACTGTTCTCAAAATAGGTGTCTGTTCTTCTGCAAGAAATCCCATTAATTCAAATATAATTCCAGTTTTCTAGAGGCCAGATAACTTCCACATGTATGTGGAATACGTGTGGTACACCATGGTGGGTGACAGAAACAATATAATGAAGTGCATGTTTCAGTAACATTTTGGAAATTATCTGATAAAAGGTATAAATGAAAACCCAAGACCAGGGCTCTTTTCTTAATGCGTAAGAATATAAAATCAGTTACGTCTGTTAGGAAACACCAAAAATGAACACGTAAAGTGAGATGTTGGCTGTTTTTGTTGTTGTTGAATGGCGGACGGTGAGCTTTGTCTTTTCAACAATTGTGCTATGTTTATTTCTTTTAATTAACTTCTGTCATACTGTTTGGTTTAGCAATGTAAGCTCAAGGAATGACAGCAGCTCCTTAACTTGTATGTTTGAATGTACTTACACAGTCTATGAGACAGTGGCTGAAATCACTGCACTTGGGACTGTTGTGGGTTGGAGCACATAACTGCCCATTCAGTTTGTTTTGAAATGACAGTAAAATTGTAGATGCTGCCTTAGAATTAGAGGAGAGATCTTCTTACTTAAAATTAGCCATTTTTTAATGATTTTTCTACTCAAGATCAGTGATTCAGAATTTCACAGTTTCTCTGTTTGCTCTCCTCTTTGCCCTGTTACATTCATGCAAATACATATACAAGTAAATGACCAAATCCATCAGTAAACACATGTATTACCATAACTTCATTTCATGCTAAGGTAGTAGGGATTTACTTAGGGTCATAATAAAAATGTTTTCTGTTGCCTTACAGTTAGGTATAGCATGTAAATTCCTTGATGAGAGTACTTGCATGCCAATGAAAGAAAGATACTCAAAATATGCCTTACTCCATGTCTGCTGCTGCCATCAGGACTTTCAGCTTAAGCCCTTTGCGTTTTGTTAGACTTAATAGGAGGAAGCCTGTTCCAAGATCCAGGCACTCTTGGCCAACTCTTGAAATGTATTCTGAAATACATTTAAGAGGTTTGCAAAGTTGCCCAAATGCTGGAATAAACCAACAGTGAGATTATCGTTCTCAGATCAAATCACCACAGCAGCAGCATAAACACAGTAAAGTGCTATAGACCTCGCTAGTCCCAAACACAATAATTTTCTTCTTACTGTTCCCAAATTTCTGGTTCTGTATTAAGTGTATCTAGGCTGAAGAAGTAATGGCAGTGTTTTACAGTTTGTCAGAGCTTGTATAGGAATCGGGAAATTCCTTTAACTTCTGTTTGCACAAGATTGTAGTCATGAGCAACTCCATGACCTCTTCTCATGCGTACTGTTAAGGTAATTTTATCCTGGGAAGAGATAACCAGGAGATTTTCAAAGTGACAGTCTTGGCACGCACTGAAAGCTGTGACGTATTTTATAACACATTAATTAACAAGGAATAAGTACCAAAAAATGCCCGTTTAATGGAAAGGACAATTTAAACTTTAATAGAAAGGAATCACTAGCAAAGTAATAATGACTAAGAAACATAGTATAAAATTTCACATACTGTCCCTTATTTCACATCCATCTGGCCTATCAATTATAACCTGTACTCTACAGATGGTGCAATATATCAGAATTATGTCAGTCAGTTAGTTTGTTCCCAATTAAGTGCTAATACTCCCAGTGGAGAATATTACTCTGACTCTTGTTTCAATCCCTGTCTTCTAATATCCCTTTATGGTCTTATTTTGTCCTTTTAAAGAGATGCCCTGTCATTTAGGCCAGAACTTATTCTGGTTGTTCTTCCAACTGCTACCTGTGTTGCACTCTTTGTTTTTACTTGGAAGCTAAATAGAGCATTTGATATTTCAGGGGGCTGGGAATAGAGTATCATACAAAATAATCTTAGCGTAGGTAAGATTGGGTAAGTTGGCTCTACCACGTGTGTGACTTTACACCATATATTTTGATACATATGTGTACTTGCCCTCACAAAATCTGAATGCTTGATAAGATAGTACAATGTGAGCTAGAAACCAGTGTTACAATATCCAGCCACTCCTTCCATGGCTTAGAAGCTTGATGAACTTGTTTCCTGAAGCTTACCAGCATTACAGGGCTTGGTTTTTTTCAGTGACGTACTGGACAGGTTACTCGAGCTTGTATTTTACGTGCTCCATCTATCCTCTTTTACTTGGTGTTACAGCCGTTTCAGGGTTGTCACTACCAGACTGATAGCCAATTCCATTACGCTTCTTTCCACTTTTAGGTCTTAGTCTTTGCCCAGTTAAAGGCTGGTTAATTTTCTGACACCTTTCTTTTCTTGCACCTAAGTGTCAAGCTGATCATGGATTTGGTCACTTGATCTGATGGACTTGCTGTCTTCCCCTGTTAGTCTTTAAGGTGACCCTTCATTGAAAGGAAAGCCTTTGACAGAATTTGTTTTCTGAAGTGACTCCAGAGATTTCAGGCAATTACATGAGCTTCTGAATGTGGTTATTTAGGAGTTTAAAAGGCATGCTCTTCCAGCACTGTTTAAATTACCCTTGTGGATTTGTTGCCACGCTGTGGGAAATCTCCATTATAACATATTCAGTGAGTTCCAGTTATTTCAGCAGCATCTTAGTTATGCAGAGATGTGTAAAAAAGTTACCAGTTTCAAAGTGTCTGTTCTGAGCCCTTTCTTGGCAGCTAGCTTTAGAATTTATATGACAATAAGATGGAAAAGTAGCCTTGTATAGTTGTTGGCAGAAGCATCTCTTTAGTACTTTTAGTACCACCAGGAATTAGTTTGGTAACTTACTTAAATGTACTGAGCATTATGTAAATGTAATTAACTTTCTTATATAATCTCTTACACACACAAAAAAAAAGAAAAAAAAAAGAAAAAAGGGCATAAATATCAAAATTCTGTAGTTTTGTGGATGTGAAATACAAAATACTGTTTGGCAAATAAATTGTGTGTGTATCAAGGGAAAATTATTGTGTAGTTCTAGTCCCAGTTTTAAGCAGTGACAGAGAACACTGTGGTAAGTACTGAAATTTATAATGGATCATAATGCATATGGATTCATGTGGACCGTAATTTGAGGTTTATTAGACAATTGCAGCTTTATTTATCAGCACAATTGTGTGTGTGCTGTACACAACAGTGGCATCTCTGTTAAAGGGCATGTTATTTGTCTGCCTTTTTTTTTTTCCTTACTATTTTGATTTGATGGCTTAACATTTCTGAAACATACTGTGATCATAAAAATAGATGCACTGATTTTATTCTCATCAAAATGACATAATGGGCTCAGTTTGAGTTTTCTTAGTAGACATTTTTTTAAAAAACCTACGTGATGACATATTTATTAAAATTTTTATCTGGCACCTTTTTTACTTTGCTTATATTTTTTTATTTTGCTTGATTTTGTTTGCCCCCCCCCCAAAAAAAAAAACCCAACCAAGAACAACAACAAAGTAAATAGTGTTAGCTCCAAGAGCCCAACTGTGATGGGCTTCTATTATCTTTGCCATAATTTAGGATTTAGATGATGTGTCTTTCCTGCACACATTAAGTGAAGTTACACCTGACCTAGGGTTTCAGAAGAGGCCTCAAATCTTGCTTGCTATGTGCAGCTAAGTTCTTGATTTTTATTATAATATAAATGCATGGAATAAAAACAGTAAAAAGTATTTGTTGACTCTTTAGTTTAAAATGTTGAAGCAGTTTCAGAATGCATAGAATAATTTGGATATTATTTTTCACTTACTGAGTATTGTACTTTTAGAAACAATTGAAAATTCATATTTTATTTGAAGTTCTTAAAGTTGAATGGGGAGTTAAATTGAACAGTTTTTTAAAGTAGTGGCTTTGCCACATGATGTAAATATATTTATTTATACCACATTAGCTTCTTTTTATTGTATGTTCATGCTTTTTGTCAAGTTCTCAGGTAGATATGTGTGACTCTGTGGACTTTTGATGGAAGTGCTATATTAGAACGCTAATTATGATGCCATAATTGTCCTATCATGCAAAAACCAGGAGATAATGATGAGCTTTGTGTAAGGACGTAACAATAATTATGTGCCGAGCTACAAATTATGTGTCTTGCAAGTCTGTGTTTTCAACATTTCTTAGTAAGCAAAATGTATTTTTGTAAGCAGAATGGAAAAGGTACTGGTAGAATTTCAGTAAATAAGTTACCAGAACCTTGGTTTTCTTTATTTCAACAGGACATTACTGGAATTTCTATGCAAAAGTCTTAATGACTTTACGTAAAGAAAAAGCTTGGTATGCTTTGTGTGTGTGAAAGAAGCATCAAACTTGCTGATAGCTGCTTGTGGTTTATAGCTAAGAAATCAGCAGTTAAAATTGAAATAATTAAGATCTATGCAAATGTTTAAATAAATCTAAATAGAGAAAGAAAAATTACAGCTGGAAAATAATTGTCTGCATAGCATTGTATTTAAAATGTTTTCTACTCTGCATCATCTTTGATGTCATCTGAGAAGTCGGTCGCTTTTTTAGCCGTTGGATAAAGCTTGCTAAGGAGTCATGGTATAAGTAAAACAACAGTGCAAAATCTGGGAATGTATAATTCTGTCTTTGTGGCTTACTTGTAATCAGTGCACAGCATATACCTGGATAATTAGCTACACCCCTCATGCCTGTAGTTTGCTTGTGTCTGGTAGATTGACCTTCCATTTACAGGAGACTTGTGCCCTGAAGGAGCAGCTGGGGTGGGCCTAGACCTGTACTTACAGCCGACTGACCACGGCCTTGTTCCAGTGCAAAGCAGGTACCATGCAATAAGGTTGCTCTAAGTGTGCCTGAAACTAATAAAAATAAATGCCAGGACAGAAAAACAAGTCAGGAAAACCGACCAGGACTTTGATTTGGTAGGCCCTGAAGACTGGAAACACGGGTATAAAAACATCAATCTGACTCCTTTTCAGCTCAGATCAGTTCAAGAAACTCCCTCCCTCCAAATAGCTGTCTGTTTGTCCCGCTTTCATTCAGCATATGATTTCCATTTTGTTCCTTCTGTTAATGGTCTGTCATGCCCTGGTTGAACTTTTAGCTTTGCCAGGGTCATGTACAGTATTTGTTTCAATTGAGTTTTTGCTTTTGCTCTCTGCCCATATAAAGTCAGTTAGTGGTACCACCTTGTATACTTGGAGTGTATTGTATGCTGATGACTAAAGCTGGAATTTAGCATTAGCTGTAAGAATATTACTCACCTGACTCCCTTTCATTTTTTTGTTGTTATCTTAAGTCTCAGATGTAATTGCCTGTAATGGGACAGTGTAGTGAACAAGGCAAGGCGTTTCTTTAGACAGTTGGAAAGCGACAGAAAGCATTGAAGGGGCATTGAATGAAGTGATTCCATTTTAACGATTCCTCACAAATCCTGCAGGGCCTGCACAGGGTGGGAGTCTCTAGTTACCTCGTATTTCTGTCAGGCTAACTGAATTTACAGATCGTGAGCTCTCGCATGGAAGGCTCCTCTTCTGGAGCTCTGAGACACGGTCTGAGCTCAGCCACTTGGTGCTGGGAGATAGGGTGGGCAAACTGGGGGAAATGGGATGGATCTAGCATAAGCAGGAGAGCAAAAAGATTGTAATCCGTAGTTTTCCTGTAAAAGAAATAAAATTGAAGGGAAAGGATCATGGGGGGGGAGAGGGGGAAGTGCTGGGGTTTTTAAGTTATTTTTTTAATTGTAGTCATTTGCAAGCAAGCGCTGAAAGGAACATGGAGACTGTGATAACTGAAATATACTGTCTGCATTTTGTTACTGTATGTGTTTTATGCTAAAATTCTGGTTATTAATACTCTGCAAGTAATCGGTACATTTTAGGTAGCTGAGTTACTTTGATACCTCATTGAAACTCATGAGGATTTAGTGATTGTAAATCATGTGGCTTTCTAGACACTTCCCTTTTGCTAATGCTGTAGAAATAAATGAAGGTGTGAGCAGTTGTAGCAGGCTGGGACTTGGGAATATGTAAGTTACAATTTGGAAAAAAATAATTAGTTGTGAGTTGCTGATATTTTAGTGCAAAAAGCTGATAGCTTAAATATAAAATATAGGTTAATAGAGAAATTAATGTTTATCGAAAAACTGAATCTTTTTCGGCTTAAGATTCAGTGTAAATACTTAAAATGCAAATATACCAAGTTTTTAGCAATAAACATGGGAAATGTAAATTCTTAAGTTTGTGTTAAATCTTGCAATTATTACTAACAACTAAGAAAAGATCTGTAGAACTGCTGTAAGTGAAGTAGCTGTCAAATATTTTATAATATTCTATAAAAACTGAAAACCAAAAGGGCTAGAACAAGAAAGCCATTATACTCAAAATGAGGCTTGATTGAAAAATTTAACTAATGTATTATAATTGGAAATAGTGGTCTATGTTGCATTTATTTATTTCAAAAGAATGGGCAAAAAAATAAAGAGGAAAAAAAGCTTTGCTTCCTTCAGTCCTTAGAAGAGGATGAATAGAACGGGGAGAATCAAATTTCTTTTCCCTGTTGAAAGAGGCACTTTTTAAACATTCATTTCTCATACATAGAGCTAGTGCAGTGAATCATTCCCTGTTCACACGTAGATACCTTTACCATGCACATCTTGTTTGGAAATATGTCTAACCCCATTAACTGGAATTGGTAGTGGGTCATCATCCATCTTCTGATAAACTGCATAAAGTGAGAGCGTAGACTGTGATAATACGGCTTATAACCATGTCAAGTCAAATAGCTGTTTATATCTGACTAATGACTGGGGTGGAGATAGAAGTTGTATTTCTTTTGCCAATGGAACCTCTGATAAGATTAGAAGTGTCCTTCACAGTCGCTGCTTTGTCCTTTAGCCACTCGCCTCCCTAGCCAGTTCTGGTAATTAAGATGGGGCCATTAAACATGTTGTTATCCATAAAGCTAAAGGTAGGGAAATTGCCTGATGAGAGAATCAATAAGAAGGATCTTGCAATGCTTCTTTTCAGCAGATCTCTGGAACAGTTGAACCATGGCTTGAATCTGAAAGCCAGGGGTAGTACCTGTGTAATATTCTGTATGCCAAATACTTTTTATTAGCAAAATTCTATAAACAAAGAAAAAAGCTTAATAATAATTTTCATTGGGTCTGGGACACTTAAAGTCATTGAAGTTGATCTGAGACAAACATACTCTGGTAAATCTTGCAGAATTTCCCCCCGACCTCTCTCTGCTGTTGTGTGCAGAAATGCCACTAGTGTCAGTGGTTTGGTATATGCTGCAAAAACGGGAGAGTAAATTATGATGAGACTTGTTCTTATTGAAAAGATTCAGTTTTTCGAACTGAATTTTGTGGGCCATAATCATAGAATAGCTTGAGTTGGGTGGGACCTTAAAGATCAACCTCTGTGCCATGGGCTGGGACACCTCCCACTAGACCAGGTTGCTCAAAGCCCTGTCCAGTCTGGTCTTAATCGCCTCCAGGGATGAGGTGTCCACGAGTACTCTAGGCAGCATGTTTCAGTGTCTCACCGCCCTTGTAGTAAAGAACTTCTTCCCAATGTCTAATCTAAATCTGCCCTGCTCTTGATTAAAACCTTTGCCCCTTGTCCTAACCCCACATGCCCTTGTAAACAGTGCCTCTCCAGCTTTCCTGGAGGTGCCCTTCAGGTACTGGGAAGTCACAATAAGGTCTCCCCAGTGCCTTCTCTTCTCCAGGATGAACAGCCACAGCTCCTAATTCTTGTCTAACAAACAGATTTAGCAATGAAGAATAACAATTTTCCTTATTTTTCACACTCTCTTTTTGAGACAGGAGCACGTAGGTGTTACTGTTGTTAGTAGTATTATTCCTCATATTCTTTCTTAGGGAAGATCTTGACGTTGCTGTGCACCATTAACATTTAAATAATGATTCTTTCATAGTATTTAAGGGAGGCATAATTAATCTGATTGAGCTTTTTGGACACTCTTGAAGCCACATCTGAAGCATTATGTCCAGTTTGGGCCTTCTAAAACAAGTAAGGTGCTGGGTGGAGGCTAGAACATGTAATGTATCAGCAGATAGTTGGTGAGCACTGCTGTCAGCCACTACCTAAAGAGATTGGAGAGAAGGTAGGAGTAAGGGCCTTCTTGGAGGTGCACAGTGAAAGAACGAGAAGCAGTGGTTGCAAGTGGCACCAAGGGAAGTGCTCACTGGAGATGAAAGAGGGAGGAGGGGGAATGTCTTCACAATGGGGGTGGTTTGCTACTGGGATAGGTTTATCAGAGAAATTGTGCACCTTCTGGGTATGAAAACATTGAAAGTATGACCAGCCAAGACCATGAGAAACCTGATCTCATTTTGAAGGTAGCTCCAATGTAGCTCCAGTGTGAGCAGGAGTTAAAGTGAACTGACATCCAGAGAGGTCTGGCCTTTTGGCCTCAATTATTCTGCAGTTCTGTTTGTCCTGGTAAAGGACAGAGATGTGTATATATACAGATGTATCTGGGTATTTATTTTAACAGCGAGGCTGAGCTGTGGAGCTGAACTGAAAGTTCTAGGAAGAGCAATAATAAACTATAGCGATGTAAATACTGTGTAAGTCAGTTTTATTATTAAAAGTTTTTTACCCTAGTTCTTTCACGTTCAGTATGCAGCTCTAAACTGGCTGTGTTTCAGTGGCAACTGGATTATTTACTTTTCAATTAGCAATGCATTTTTAATGATTGCACAAAATAAAACAAAGTATTTGAGGAGCTGAAGCAATTTTGGTAACTAGAATTAATGACCTGAAATAAGTTTTTTCTAGGTAGTGTCATCTTAAGAATGTCTCCCTAAAGTGATTAATCTTGGAAGGAAAAAGTTGAGGGACATTTCCTTCAGGAGCAATCATAATAAGTAAATGTATTTCCTGTCCATCTTCTAGCCAAAAAATAATATGGACAGCAGCTCTTCAAGCTTCTTCGTTCAGTTTTCGTTGTTGTTGTAACTCTTCAGACCCTTTGGGGAGAAACAGTCCCCAGGGGAAAAAAAGTACCTTGCTGCAAACCCGTGCCCATCTATTTACTATTTTGAGATTGTGGGAAAGATACATTTGCAATGATAATGTGCACGATGTAGATAGTTATGCAGTGCCCTCAGTTATAGGTCATTCTATATATGCTCTCTGAAGCTAATAAATTCTTTGGGCTGTTGGATGGAGGCATGAGGTGTGTCTATCTAGAGTGACGAGTAAGTGGTTGAAAAAACCCTCTTTTTAGATTGATCTGCTTTTTAGATTTAGATAATTTTTAGATTGATCTGATTATTACCAAAATAATGCTTAGGGTTTGTTTTTTTATTCAGTGTAATTCTGAAGAGGGCCAGAAAGATGACATAGTGGCTTGAATTTATGTGCCTGTTAATACCAGTGTTAATAGAGCGTGTGAAAGCCTAGGGGGAGGGGCAGCCTTGCTAACAGGTTGGATTCTTCTCCCACATAGAAACAGCTCTTCACAAGGTCTCTGTTCACTCGTACTTTAAAACATCGGTGTTGGATTTGACCTTTATTCTGTGTGGTAACACATTCCTCTTCTGTTTTGCAGTGTAAGGAATTCCTTTGTTTTCCTCAAAGGGTTCCTTTGCTCTCCTCGAGAGAAGAATTCAGCAACCAACTCTATTTTCATGCCCATAACTGGCAGTCACCTGCTGACACCAGCAGAACCTTCTTAAATTCAGACGGGGAAAACATTGTCTCTTCTTCTTGTTTGCAATGAAGTGAGCATTATAGTAATAGTATAATAAGTAGTAGGATGTGTGCCTGAGATATAATTAGTGTAAAACAAAACTACATTTGGTGAGGCAAAAAGGGGCTTTAAACCAGCTGCTTGAGGTGAAAGCAGGTGATGCTGGCTTAGGGAGGAACAGATAGTGCTGATAACGTCAGCATTATTCTTCTCACTGTTCTCAGATGTCAGCGTGTTGTTTCCAGCATTTTTCAGAATAATAGAATTTATTCAAGCCATTTATTCTTAATGTGTGTAGTATAAATAGTTTATTATGTGCTTGGAGATCATATTAAAAATATTTGATTTGTGCTTTCTTTAGAAATTGGAAGCATTGATTTCTCTCTAGTTTACATTTTGCAGTCAGGCTAGTGCTTTCAGTTCCCTTTTTAGGTTCTGCACTTGGAAATAAGTCGATTTCTCATAAAATTATGCTTTTTCATAACAGGATTTGCAAGTGCCGTGTATTCTTTTTTTTAAACAGTGCTTTCCTCTCTTTTGGAACCAATTAATGCCTTTAAGCTTACTCCATAAAGAGCACTCAGTGTTCTTTGCCTTATTCAGAACACAAACCTATTAGTCTTGACTTCAGATGATACTCATCCTGGCTTGTCACTCTCTTAATTCTCTTCTTTCTTGCTTCTACTTTGTCCCAACAATTGTGACAAAATGACCCAGGTCTCAGTCTCTGGAGCTGACCATCAAAAGTTTCGATGCACCTGCTGATTGCAAAGGAACTGTGTGTACAGAACCTTTAGCTTAAGTTCTATGATTTAACTTCCCGTTCTTAATTTATCCACTGGCAATATTTATTTGAATGTATTCACTAATTCCTCCTTAAATGTTTTTCAGGTGCCTTGGGAATGAGTCTATTGATCTGTCATATCCACCACATACCCTTCTTCCTTATTTTTATGACTCAGACATAGCCTCTAGATTTACATTCTGTTGTTCCTAGGCTGTGATCAAGTTTTAAAGATTTATGGAGTTATTCAAAAGTCTGATTAAGACTTAGGTCTCCATAGAGAATATTGCAAGACTTGTTAACCATAGTCAGAATCTGTAGGTATGCAGGTCCTCAATTTTTTATTTCATCTCATTTTCCCGTAGATTGAGGTTGTCGTAAAAATAAATAAATGGATAAAAAAGTAAACAAAACTTATGCCGCCAATTCCATCTCCTTTTATTTAGGTGTCCTTCTGAATTTTTACATTTGTTTAACATGAGAGCATGTAATTCTTTGTCTGCAGATGCGTAGAAATCCACAGGTAGCATTTTGTGCATGTGTTTTGCAGCATTCTTTATACGTATACATATATGGAAGGGGATTTTCTTTGTTGTTTAGGAGTTTGTGTACTTGTTGGGAGCAAGTGAATTTTGAGCACTGAAAGACTGTGTAGGGAAACTTTACAGCTTTGTAGTGATTGCTTCCAACGTTTCCAAAAGCAGCACTACTGTTAACGTACCTGCAAAGGTCCGTGTGTACAGAGGCAGATGTATGATTTGCATCTGGCTGCTGTCTTGCCATTAATTCAACTTCTTTGTTATATTACAGAGATAGAAGATCTTTAGTTCGGTGTGCTACAAGAGCAATAAATCTGAGTTAGATCTACCTTTTTTGTTGCTTGGGTTTAAACCTTTTGAAGAGATCCATTAATGTGTTTTAAATCTATTGATTCATAGTAGAAAGGCACAATTTAAACTCGGAAGTCACCGAGTGAACTTTCCATTAAGTTAGGGAGACTGTGGTCACAGCTCATTTGATCTTTATGAAGTAGAAAATGTGATGTAGACCACACTGGCATTCTATTAGAGGAAATCATGCATTTAACCATGTAGCAAAATACTGTAGCCAATTACATGAACATACACCTATTTTACACATGACTGATCTTCTGAGCGTAAAGTATTAACAATGCCCATACTATCTTGTTTTGAGGACTATTTACTTTTAAACCAGTGATATAGGATGAAGTTCAGAGAAAAAAAAAGGATTAATTTATGATTTATATCAAAGTTTTCTAACTGGAAATCAGCCTTGCATAGAATTGTGTGGACATTCTTCAGCTGACATCAGCAAAGACTAATGTTAACCCTGTTTATTATTAAACAGTGTAATCTGAAATTGCATTTAGAAAAAAAAATGTTCAGCATCAAAATTAATTTCTTAAAACTACTATATTTTTAAAAAAGCTAGGCTATAAAACCAGATTGTGATTTATAACTCAGCTTTTGCCCACTTTAGAGTGTGTGTGAGGCTATTTAAAAATCTTTCTCACTTTTTCTTAAAACATAGTTGGGTCAATTTTAGTGTTAGATGCTTACAGTGTGATCTCATAGTTCAGTAGACTGGCCGTTGACTTGCTTAATATTACTATGCCCTTTGAATTAGTTTGATTTGTTTGTATAAATAAATGTATTCACATGTGCATGGGCATTGTGAAAAACTGCCTTTATAGTGATTACTCACAGTAGACACTTGGTAAGTAACATGGCTAGGAAGTTCAGTATCACACTGAAAGTTGATAGCGAAGTTGAGAGCTAGACTTTTACATCAAAATGTTGTGGGTGTCGTTCGAGGATAGCTATGATGATGTTCTTGATTGATTTTTCAGTTTGTGTACAGATATCCTCACACCCGCTCTCTAGGTTCTGGACATTTTGAATGGCAGAGTTTTTATTTTTTTTTGCCCCCCCAAAACTTTTGGTCTTTATGGTAAAATGGTATTGGGAAGAAGGACAACCTTTGCAATGTAATTCATAATGACACAAACTCTTTTCACCAGTAGTTTTGACTTTGTTGCCAGAAATAAATGATGAACTGGGAAGTGATCACCTCTGTCAGTGTGAGCTTCTGGTGTACATTGTCACTGCACCATTGGAATGGGCACAGGAAGATGTATGTGTTGGATGCCAACACGTCCTTTCCTATTCTGTGACTTTTGAGGTGATTTGTCTAAGAATTTTGCAGAGAACGCCAAGGCTAAATCAGAGTAAATTAAAAGCCTCCACCTGGCTTTATGTTCGTGGAAATGGACACGGCTGTATATTCCAATACAAATTACTTTGTTTATCGTAGCTCTTTTTTACAGTGCAGTTTTTCTGAAGCGTTGTTATGTGGTCTGTTAGTCACTTTTTTTTTTTTTCCAGAAAGATTTCTGGATCTTTAAGATTTCTGCACTGAGGAAATGCCAGAACTCTACATTCTAGAGAGGGAGCATATTCCTGAAATGTGACACTAGCCTGACAATACTGCATCTGATTTCAGTGGCAGGAGAAGATACTTTCGATAAGTATAATGCATGTGTTATTCTAGTTCTATTGCAAGATAATAATTGACAATGCATAAAGCAAATTTCATAATCATATCTGAATCTGAAGAGAGTTAGAGGGGTTAGTCTTTTATTCAAGATAATTCTTCTTTGTAGAAATAAGAAAGCAGCTATAAGTTCTATTTTTGAAGGATTGGCCTCAAATTACTTAAAATAGCTATATGGTTTATTCAGTGGGATTTTTTAGAGTATGTACTATTACATATTGCTGAATTAAAAAGAGAAAGAAAGAAAAAATAAGACTTGTCACCCAGTTCTCCACTATGAAATGAGTTCAGGGAGCAAACCCCGAGTCATTGAATTTTGGCAATAAATTCACATGGTCATACAAGGTAGCATTCCTGCCAGAAGCTCGAGGCAGATCTGCCTACCTGCTGGACAGGTCCATTCCTTTCCAGAATTGTACAGAGCAACATCAACTACAAGGGAAGTGAGAGAAAATAAATCTTTAAGTTGCATATGAAACTCACTGAGCGAAGAACTGAAAAACTGTGGCCAAAGCCACAGTGATGTGTGTGTGT
Source organism: Actenoides lindsayi (assembly GCA_025331215.1). Taxonomy (NCBI): domain Eukaryota; kingdom Metazoa; phylum Chordata; class Aves; order Coraciiformes; family Alcedinidae; genus Actenoides; species Actenoides lindsayi. Next base: position 34,710 of record WTSP01014943.1, on the reverse strand, counting down.
ATAGACCTACATATGCATACACACACCCATATGTAATCTTCCCTTCAAACTGTGCTATAATGTCTTGCCCTCTAATGTTTCTCTTTTCTTTATGCACCCAGTGCTTCTAAGACATAGTGTTGGAATGAGAGCGCTTTGAGAATGTTGTTTGCATTGGTTTTACCTGTTGGTAATGTTATGAAAAGGTTTGCACTAGGTCTGTTAGTTTTTAAGACCTGTCGTTCTTTGAACCAGTGCTGTGTTACTTCTGACACCAGTAGAAAGCTAACGTGGGTGTACTCAAAAAATATCACAATGAAAAGTGTGAGTGAAGTCCCATTCAGGCCAGTAGTTCTTGTGCTTCTTTAGACAGATTTTATAATGACAATTAATTTTATACCGAGAAAAGAAAGAGCACTATACCCAAGTGCTGGTCTTTCCCACGCATAGATACATGTGTGTGATGTACAAAATGAATATTTTCATACACGTGCAAAATGTGTATTGCGCACAGGAGATTTGTGTGCATTCATAAGCATGACACATTTGGCAAGTCAGCAGTGGTTATATTTTCATCGTTTCTCAGAAGGTCTTTTTAATTTGCTAGTGGAGGTATTTCCGTCACTGAACAGCGAATGAACTTGGAGGTGACCTACAGGAAAAGATGGGTGAAAGTAACAAGGCTGAGGGGCTGGTTGCTTATCAGTGAATGCACGTCCCTTTGCTGCTGCTACCTGACCAAGGGGATGTCTCCTAAGAAAGTAATTGCCACCAGTTCTAATCCCATATTCCAAAATGCCAAGGCAAGGAAGAGTCCAGCTAGTCATTTTTTCATGAAATTTGCTATGCACACTCTGCATCCAGTCTGCTGGAATTAACTGTTTTTGCACAGCGGTTGGTTCGGAGGATTTGATACTGAGGGGTGTTACTGGACAGTCTCAAAAGATAAAAATAAGTGGGTTTAGTTACACGGTATTTGTTACAAAAACCAGGGCACTGTGTTTTCACATTGTGTTCAGCTTTTACAGTTCAGCTTTCAAAGTGTAATGGAAAGTAGTCAATAGTACACGTAACCCAGCAAAATATGAATTCATCTCGATTTCATTTCAAGAGACAGATGGTAGAAATCTATTTAGATTATATTCAGTTTTCTTAAAGAAAGGTGAAGAGATCCAGTATTCTCCGCAATCTTGTCATATGAGTAGTTACCTAAGTGTCAAGGATTATAGATTTCAATCTAATCTTTCTGACAGCATCCCTGGTATCCTCAGGCAGATCACTTGATTACTGTGTCACAATTCTTCACCTGTAAAAGGGAAATTGGAATGATGCTTTGCCTCTGCAGTCAGGGCAGGACTATTGTAAACTGCTAATGTGTTAAACTGACACAGGGGCTTTGAGCTTGGTTGGAGTATCTTGCTCTTGAGAAAATAGAAATGCTAATAATCTTGACAAAAGTTACCCGAGACATGCCAACTGATAGTAAGTGGATTCTTACTGATCAGATTGTACTAAGAATTATTGTCACAGATAGTTACAAAGTAAATTGGTAATAAAAACAGGTTGATACTAGGAAAGAGTGATGCAGAGAAATGCTTTGTTAGAGAAAAAAGGAGTAGCAAGTCTCGTATTTAAAGGTCCGCAGAACAGAAATGAAAGAAAGCACAGACACACAGACAGTTGTGCTCTGAAAACTGTTAGTGCACATTGTTGAGTTACTTCTGTGTCAAGCTAAGGGTAAAGTAGAAGTGCCTTTGTTTCTGCCCTGCTGTGCCCATTCACCCCAAAGTGGACGGAAAAGATTAACTTCTAATTCACCACGGTCCATTCTATGGCTTTGCAAGCTTTCTCCTACCTTGAGCTGCAAAGTGACTTACTTGTTTCTCTTGCTTCTCTTTGCTACCTCCAAAATTTGAAACAGATTTGTTTAGACAGCCAGACCTGTGTAGTTCTCTTATGATTCTTGCTTCTGCTTTGGGTAGTTGGGTAGTGAGCTTAGATGACAAAGCATTTATGTCTGTCTCACTCTCTTACCTTTGGAAAAATAAGACCTTTGCTTGAGGTTATGGGTGACTTAAATGTTGGCACTTAGGATCAGGAAAACTTGGAGGGAAACTATAAAAACAGTGTAGTATCCAAACTCCTGCCTAATGATGAACAAATTTCAAGATAAGTTGAAGGATGCTTAGTAAAGTGGTGAACATTAGCCTACGGATAAATTAAATTTTCTGATCAAGAAAGTGGAACCCTACTGGGGGGAAAAGAAGGGGTAACTATTGCCAAAATAAGTGAATAGTGCTCACGTACACTGACACAGTGCAAAGACTCTAACTGGGTCATTTTGAGGGGAGAAGGCACTTTTGATGAAATGCTGCGGATCCCACCTCCTGAGAGGTAGGTGTACATGTACATTTCTTGTTATTATTTGGAGCTATGAAACGGATCAGCAAAACATGTACACGATATTCTAGAGTCCATCATTACTGAGAATAAAATAGGAGAATCTGTCTCTGACAGAAGCCAAACATTGTGGTACAAGCCAGATAGAGTAATCAGACTTGTTTGCATATTGAACAGCAGCCAGTGGTTTCTGATTATTCTCAGAAAAGCACGCAGGGTTCCAATTTACTACAGCTTAGCAAAGAAAAATAAATCTTCTTTTGGTTTGTTTGGGTTGGGGGGAGGGGTGCTTTTTCTTGAGTGGTTTGAGGTTTTAGTGGCTTTTTTTTCAAATGCTAAAATGGTATCCCTCTATCTGTGAAGTGTAGCAAAACTCAATAGTTCTTGAGTCATTCAGTCATGATCACATAGAAACACGTGATTACTGATGCAAAAAATGCCTGGATTCTTACTTTTCTTACCTTTAAAATCTTCAGAGACGCTTCTCTGCATCGTTATTCATTATAGGAAATGGTAATGCTCAAGTTTACAAGTAAAATTCATCTTCAGTACAGTTGTTTATCTGATCTATGCATTCATTAATAAAGAGTCCCTGCTGTTGTTGGCTCCAGCACAACTTAATTAATTACTATTTGAAATATGGATGTGGTAAATGATCCAACTTAGTGAAACAGGAGAACAGCTGTTACTTTCTTTTATGTTGGAAGTCACTGGCTTTTCTTCTTATTTGTGTGCCATCCCCTTTTTCATCTTATGACAATAACTCCATAAATTCTGGACTCGGATTCATCTGTAAACTGATCCCTGTTTTGTTTTCCTACTGTGTTATCTTGTTCTCTTCTGTACTTGCCATTTTATCATCTCATCTTACAACCACCCATTATTGTCTCTCCCTCTTTTCTCAGTCATAGATTTCCAGAATCCTGATACCCTTTTTCTTCCGAGTTCCTTTCCTCAGTCATTCTGTATTCCTGAAAGCCAACTTAATTGTTTGCTACTCAACTGGAGAAACTTACACTTTTGCCATCTTTCCTTGTGATCTGGTTTTGCTAGCAACATGCCTGGGTGGTTTTGCAAAACATTACGGAATTTATGAAAAGATTTTCCTAAATATGTCCCTTTTCTCTATTAGTCCTGCTGCTATTTTCTCTGATCAGTTACTGAACTAAATTGATTTTTGCTCTCTGTCTACTTTGTCCCCCCTTTTTTCTTTTTCCTGTCTACAAGAGACATTGTCAGAAAGTTTTTAAATAACACTTCCAAGTCCTGCAGCATTTCTTCTCAGCTCCAGTCAACAGCATTGCTATCATTTGCTGTAGAGAGAGAGAAGAGAGACGTTTTAGTCCTGCACCCACAAACTTCATCAGTTACAATATTCTCAGTATCTTCCCATGAATATCCTGACAGCTTACGCTGTGGTGTTCTCTTACTTGATTTCTTTCATACTCTGAATTTTGGCTGAGGTGTTTATCTCTGAAGCTCGATGGGTTTGTTAACCACTGAGCTAGTTGACCTTGCCCTGAGAAGGGGGAGTGGACAAGGATCTCCAGAAGCCCCTTCCAACCTCAACGATTCTGTGATTCTGTGAAGTACAAGAGAAACAAGAATGGAGAACAAAGAAATGAGTATGGAAAACACTGTGTGTTCACTGGAAGAAATAGGAGTCACATCAGGTAATTTATTTTTTATCAACATGTGGGCATCAGAGGTTTGGGTAAACTGAAAGAGTACAGGCAATGCCTTGTATACTACTGTCGTTCTTAGTAGGGTAACAAATCACAGAGAGGATAGTCAGTCATCCTTGTCACCGGCTACAGGGCAGGCAGTGGTACAGAGAAAGACAAATCGTATTTCTCTATCAGAAAAGTCCAGTTTTTACCAGGTACTGCAATGATGCACAGACAGTACTCCTCAGTTTTGTATGCTCCCAGAACACACGGTACTAGTCAAGAATTACCTCAAAAGTTTTGCTGTATTTTTCAGGAGGAGTTCAGGGTGAATTACTCTCTTGTCTTAGAGTTGGTCTTTCTGATCAGGGTAGAGGTAATTCATTATGTCAGTGGAGCTAAGATGTATGAATGAAAGGAAATCTGGTGCCCAGAATTACAGAGACTGTTCAGAATTACTGCACTATCCATCCAATGTCCACAGCTGAGTAATGGATTAAAAAAGAAAAAAAAAAAGAGGGAAAAAAAAAGAGAATATTTTAATAAATGTTCCTGCTGTTGAGAGAAAGTTGGTGATCTGGGTACTTGTAAGCAAGGAGATTATGGAGAGCCACTTGGCTGTGTTTATTTTGAAAAACTTCAGACATGTTACATGACATTTTGGATTGCCTAACATACAGTGAGCCAGAACCCTTTGTAGTAGAATGTGATTGTAGGAAAAGTTTGGGAATTTCTAAATGGGTGTAATAAAAAGATTCCTTGAATTGTGATGAAACTCGCGCCTTTGTATACAGCACAGTGAACTCAGATGTCAAGAGATTCTGCTTTTTAATCAAATGCCTTAAAATTTCTATAATAAAGACTTCAAAAAAGAGATTTAAAAAGTAAATAAAATGGAAGTAATATGTTTTGACCCCTTAAATTGCTAACCTTCAAAGCTAATGCTGGAGAAGCACAATATTATTAGCAATAAAAAGAATTTGCTTTGCCCTTTTAAAATTACCATAAACCAATTGACTGAGATGGAATGATGTTAATATTTAAGAAATAGGACACTAGATTCTATTATCTCAGAAACTCTGTCACCTGGTACACTCTGTAGTCCTGTTATCTAATTATTGTCCTTAAATTGCATTAGTATGCCAGCAATTTGTCTACTGTTGGAAAAGTAATTGACATTTGGGTTACTGCTTCATATGTGGGAGACTCACAAGCTGGTTCCAAAGAGTCCTTTTCTGTCAAAGGAGATGATCTTAGTTTTACCTAAAAGAGGAAGTCTGTGTTTTAGAGGATGTCACTTACATAGTGCTCTTGTAATTTTGGTATTAAAATTCAGGTTATATATCAAAGCTAATTGTCAGCTGGAAAGAGGAAAAAAAAAAGTGACAAATTAATAAATGGCACTTGTGACTTTAGTGCCATCTGCTATTTCACTGAGTGTGCAAGTGGCCACATCCTGATGTACAGAGCCAAAGGAAATACTGTGATGATGTGGATAGAGGGGAATACTTCTTTCTTAGCATCTGTTGTACTCAGTGATTCAGTCTGCAGAGGTTTAGTCAGTAGATGGCTATACTCATAGAGCCGTGGCCACATGCACATACTGTTGTGCTCTCTGTCTATCTTAAGAGGGGCCAGGCACCAGGCTATAAAGATTTCTTTGCAAAACCTGATGCTTGTTCTGCCTTGGATTTCCAGCAGGTTAGGTAATTTTAACTTCCATTTGGCTTCCCAGGTCTGTTTCTAAGGCAAGTGGCCCACATTGTTTTCTTTAGCTTTAATTTTCTTTAATAATATTTGTGTATTATCAGTAAAAAGTAATTAATTTCAAAGAATATTTTTCTAACTGCAATACGTAGCATTTTTTCCTGATGTTTTATAGTACTTTTAGTTTCCTGTTTTGTTAGTCTTTGCAGTCTTTTTATACAATTTCTTAGATGAAAATTTAAAGACTAGTTATTGTTCCATGTAGCTTGGATAAGGGAAGAGCAGCCTGTATTTCAGCAATTACGTGGCACTGAATAGGTCTCTGCAAAAGATTTAGCTCATGACTGTGCGCAGTTAAATGCTTGCAACTTCCCAGACTAACGTAATTTGGGATCTAAAGTTGATTAGAGATGCATGATTACAAAATGCACATTATAATTTATGTGACAACTGGAATTAAATTTAGAAGATATTTTAAATTACCACGAGGAATGTAGTTGTCTAGTGGTGGTGGTAATTTTGATAATATAGTTTTTTTAGGAGCTTTTCAATTCACGCTTGAAAACAAGAAAATTTTAAACATGGTAAATTTATTTTTTTTTCACACAGCTATTGCATAAACTAAAGTTCAATGTTGGAAATTATAATATTGGTAATGTCTGTATAGTCCAAATGAAATATCCAGGAATGTTGGTTATAACTGAAAACCCCATCTGATTTTCTTTGGACTGTTAACTTTCAAAAAAATATTTAGAGCACTGATTAAAGATCAGTAGAGCTTTCTGCCGGTAAGCCTTGAGAATGCTTCATCTTCCAGTTATGAGAATCAGAATTGTCTCTCTTGATGGCTTACATAGTGAAGTAACCTTTTTTCAACCACTGTTATATATTTGTTTGACATTTTGTGGACTGCATAAATTGGTCTCTTTTTTGCATACACCACCACACTTTATCTCTTCCATCTCAAAAAAAAAGAAGTCTGTAGAAAAGCAAGTGAGCTTGATAAAATTATCAAAGTATCAAAAGGTTTCTGCAATCATCTGTGATAGTGTAATTCTCCCTTAAAAAATATGTTTGGAAAACAAGCACGTTGCCCAAAAAATACATGAATAGGAGGTAAGTTTTCAAAAAATACTTGAGTTGATTCTGCAGGCAAAATGGTAATGCAATGAAAGTTTGTATAGTGAGAATGGCAACATCTATTTTAAAGAAATTATGCAGAGTAAGTAATGGGGAAGAGCAGTTAATGCCTGCGTACTGTACTTTATATGAATAATGTACTGCTGTAGCAAAGCAGCTAAAGCTGTCATGCGAGAGGATTGCGAAGCACCCATCAACCTGTTCCACATCTGGGCTATGTTTTCTTCACCTGAGATTACTCTGAGGTTAGTACTTTTCAGAAAACTAATGCTGTATTAATAATTACTACTAATTACATATTTTTAACATTCTACAATGTCTAATTTTAGGGAGTGCACAGACTCTAATTGATCAGGGGGGTTCAGAAATAACATCTCCATTTTTTATTGGCTGTTAAGATTGTACCAGGCGAGGACCAGATGACTTGCAGCGACCAGTGGGGTTACATGCACATAACACTGTGAGTCTCCCGAGTCAAATGCTAAGCATTATTTTGCTTTAAAATTCTAATAGTGCTGATAATGAGGCAACTTTACTGTTAAATCAGGAAAAGGAAAATAACCTTTTTGCCCCGAAGAACGGTGCGTTTAAAAGGTCAGAGCTGTACCTGGCGGCAGAGAGATACCTGGTGGTAATAATGGTAATCCAAAGTGCTTCAAATGCAGAAAAAGTGTACATTTTCAGTAGGACAAAGGACATTGCAGAAGAAATAGTAGTTTCTTAGATTTAGGATTCTTGCTTACAGTGCTGTTAAGAAAGTTAGGTAAGGCCAGGCTTTTAAAGAGCTCGGGACCAGAATTTCATATTCTCAGCCTACACAGCAGCTGCTAGACTTTCAAAATAGCTCCACTTCTAGCAGTTCCTGTTCTGCAAGGCACAGAGCTCTTAGGAAAGTCTGGCTGCCATTTGGGTGCCAAAATGAAATCTGAACTCTCAATGAAAACCTGACTTTCATGAAAACCTGTGAGTACACTGATTCTTAGGGGCAAAAAAATAATCCATGAAGTGGAGGTGAAAATTAGATTATAGCAATATATTTATTTCTTAGCATTTAATTTCTTGGCTTGATTATGGTAGTACTCTGGTAGCCAGAAGTCTTCTTTCTGAATGGTTGTTAAAGGACTACATATACTAAAAATAGAAGATGATCTGTATAATTATTTCTAGTGGTTTAATCTCTCATTAACATCACTTGTCTTTACATTCTCTGGTGCTCTCTGAGGCACACAGAACAACGATCATATGGACTTTCCCTCTAATGTATAATTCAGACAGGAACAACTGTATATAAAGCATACATATACGTTTAATGTGGGTATCATGCCAACGATAGATATAAAAAATTCTGGTTTAGGCATCTACTCCTTGAAGGTCAGTTGTTTCCCTAGCCTTTTAAATGGAAAAAGTTGAGGTTCGATAAATGAGAAGAGGGAAGTTTGCTCTTAACAGTGCCTGTGGTGAAACTGGAAGAAAGGGAACTGCTAGAAAAACTGGTCTCTTGATAATATTTACAAAATTCAAATATAAAATGTTACACTAGTGTTTTCTCTGGTGTGGAGTTTGTTTCCAGTAATGTGTGGGGATTCGTAACTAAGTTTAACAATCTGGATAATGCCAAAAAGAGAAAGTCGTTGCTGACTACAGAGGCATCTTTAAAATGTGGTTCTTGCATAGGTGAGAATATTGTCTTACAATTTAAATTTGAAAGTTTTCATGTTTCCACATGTAGCCACTGCACCATTTGAGTGAATTTTCCTGTGGCATCATTCCCTCAGAGATAATGGTTTCCAGTGGTACAAAACTAGAGATCCAGCCTTGCTGTGAATGTTACTTCTAACAATTCCCAGTCTGTCTCTTTAATTCTATACTTTGTCTACCAAGTATAACTTACCATCAATACATATGTTATTATTGAATGAATACTGACGTATCTTGCATTATATTTGCAATAAGTGTTTACCTGCAGCTGTACTTGGACATTTATATATGCAGGGTATCAGTGGCTGTGTGTGTATATTGTAGATGTTGCTGTGTGGCCTTCCCATCTGATGTGGCTTGGTGCAATTGTCCAAAGTATTCTTCAAAGGCTTGAAGTTCTTGAAATCTCATTTGGATTTGAAGATAGTTTTTCAGAGTACCTGCTTATCACTTACTGAGTCCGTGAAACACATCCTGAAATGAGGAGAAAGCTGTGCACTCAGGCACCAAAACATCCATCAGGAGCGCTAATATGTTCTTCCAGCAACATTCATAAGGGCCAAGATGTTCACTGCCTGCAACAAAACAAGCATCTTCATTCAAACAAATGCACCGAGAAAGTATATTCTGCATCAGATACGTATGGTAACAAATTAATTTTAATGCCAGCTTTTCAGTTGAATGTGTTTTGCCGTTTTTGGCATTAGCTCCATTAATGTAAGTGTGCATATAATTCATACTATGTATAGCATGTATATTGTGTGCTGTATACTGGGCTGTTTAGAATGAAAGAGTGCCATTCAACATAATGTCTTCTGTCATCCTATTTCAAAGCTATCTTTTTGCCTCTGTTCATGTTCCACGCCCACTTCCCCCCACCCCAAATTTGTAGGCATTCAGAAGGGTAAGCTGTAGTTTTCCTGCACTTATTTAAAAGTAGTAAGCTGTGTATTGGCTTTGTTTCATAAATGAAAAGATTACATTATCATTGCCAAGTTGCAGAAATATTTGCTTCCAAAGCTTATATACTACATCTACAATAAACCATAGCTGTGGTTATTAACAGTTCTTTGACAAGGTGTCACCATAAGTCACAGGGTAAATAGGCGGTTCTGTAGTAGGCGCTGTGATACACGCTCTGCACTGTTCTACATCTGTGAAACCTCCTGCAGCCATTCATAGAGAGATGAAGGCAGCGAACAAAGATGACGACATTAAAAGTTCTGCCTCTGCGTGGATGACTTGGAGCTTTCCTGAACTGAACCCACAGCTGACCTCAAGATTTTGTTGAGTTGAATTCCAAATTTCCCATGACACTATCTATAGAGGAATTCAGAAAATAAGTAACTTCCTTTCCTCTTGTTTCCCAATTAGTTTTTAAAGGCAGCAGTAGCATCTTTTTGCCTTTTGCACAGACTTACTCATGCAAACTGAATATTTTCTTGGAGTAAGTGCCAGAAGGCAAAAATTATCTTTGAATTGAACTGTTTAAAGAAAGTCACCTTGAAAATGTATTTATTTATCCAGGTTTTATGTTTGTAGCCATGCGTGAGTGGACACCTGAATGTAGCAAGGAATTGCTAATACGGTATTTCTGTCGTGGAGCAGCACCTTATAAAACTATGGCTGCTTAGTCAACTGAATTAACAAAAATGTCAAAAGAAATGAGATGTTGTCTGCCAGAATTAAAATATACAAACAACTGGTCAGGTACAGAGTTCAGGCAAGTAGTGTGGCTTAGCTTAAAGACTAGAATGGGGAACACGTACTTTTCCTGTAATACATATGTAAATGTTTTGAAATGTGCTTGCTGGCTCAATAGTGGATACCACAGTGGTACTCTCTGGGTGCTGAGACATGCTTGTAAGTCCTTGAGAGGTTCAATGGTTGAAGTGGGGTGATATTTCTTCAGTCTCTGAGACATCAGGATACAAGTTACTGGTGCTTTTCACGGTATCTCCCAAACCACCTTCTTTACATCTGTGAATAAAATTTGAAAAATAAGATGAAAACTTAGGAGAGTAACAAAATAGTAATTTTTTTACTATGTTTCTGGTTTTCTGGTATGTGTTAAAGGATCATTGCAAATATGTTTTACTCCTCATCCTGTTGTCTTGACTCGGGCAATTTTTTGAAAGGATTTCCCTTTTAGCCACGTTTGGCTTTACGTAATTGATTCATCCAGGAATTGAATTGGCTGCAGGGGTTGAACTTGAGTTAAAATGTCAAGTTTGGTGAAATTTTTCTAGGAATGTTCTTGCCCTGCACTTAGAGTGCAGAAAGGTCACAGCTGAACTCTTACCACTGTGAAGTGGACCTGGCATTTCACTAACAGATGCTTTCCTCATAGGAAACCAGCTAACCCAGTAAGGTGCAGTATGTACATTTTGTGTCTCGACAGAGAGAGAAACAAGAGAAAATGAAGGCCCAGAGTTTTGGAAGGCAGGCTGTAAGAAATAGCTGAATCTCCAGCATACTGATGTGTAGGTTACCAATCCTGATACGTTTGGGTAAAACATACTCTTGTGCCCCACTCTCAGAAACTTGTCTTGTTTGCCACAATAAATGAATCCTGGTTGTGGGAGTTGAGGGCTCCTCTCAGAGCTATGGTCATGCTCATATTGTACCAAAACATCTGACAGGCATCAAGAAGAAGAAAAAGAGGGGAAAAAAAAAAAAAAAGGGAAAAAATAAATACTTGCTTTAATTTGGCAATGATGGGACTGTATTGGAGAGGTCAGTGGGAAATGCAGGCCCTTTTCGATTAGCCTCTGTACACTTGAGTGTGAAACCATAAAGACTTTTCAGCCCTTTGTTGGTTTTTGTGAGTTGTTGGTTTTTTTTTTTCCCTCAGACCTGATATATGAGGGGTTTCTTTTTTTAATGTACTTTCTACTGACAGTTCCCCTGCCTCGTGGCCTCAAACCTTTTCTCTGTTTGAGAGTCTCTGTTCCTTTGCCAGCAATTCTTGGGCTGATCAACTGAGTGAGTTTTGGACAGGCTGGATTAGAGAGTAATCTGCCTTTTGTTGATTTCTCACAGTAATTGTTTGATTTAGGGCATGTTACGTTCTTTTTTATTTGTCATTTTAATGTAAACTAACTTAGAGCCTCCTGGAATGCTGAAGTGGAACATAATCCTCATTTTTGCTAGCCTATCTCTTGGGGAGTTAATCTGTGTTTGCATGTCGTGTAGCTTCTATGACTTGGAAATCTTGGGCACTTTACAGACCTTAACGAGCTGAGCCTCCCAACTTTGCTGTTACATCAAGGAGGATCTATTGTTCCTATTTTATATGTGGTAAGAAAAGTCTGTAGATACTAAGTGATGTGCCCAAGGTTGCTCAACAATGTAATGATTGACCTGAGACTAAATTTGGGTTTTTTTGCTTGAAGTGATAGGCTGTTACAAAATCTCTTCCGTAACAGTGTTCAAAATCTCCCAGGTTCAGGCTTTCACATGCAGACTTAAATTAATACAAGTTAACTTCCTACCCTGAAGTGCTCGCAGTCTGAGAATAGAAAACAGAACTGGCCCAGAAGCACAGGGAAATTGTTACCTGCCTGAAGTCAAGCACAGCTGCTGGCAAAATAATTTTCTTGATACAGTTTTAGTTGGATATTTCCACATGCCTTGTTTGACAGTTCAAAGATTTTAAATTTTTTTTTTTCCTGTATTCCAGAAGCTCTGTAAAAGTGACACATTTAATGGGGACGGCTTAGTTGGAAGTTTATTTTAAATATGGCTTAACAGGATGCAGACTGTATTTAAAGATTTATAAATATTTAAATGGGAGCTGTTCATTTAGCCTGTCTGCTGCAGTGGCCAGGGAGGGGATGCACACCCATACCATTTGTGAATAGTGGTGAAATGCTGAGGCCATACTTTTGTATTCCTGTGGGTTCTCTAAGATATATAAACAAAATCTTTAGGATAGGAATAATACTGCTTTTGTAAGAAGCTTCGGTGTTCTGCTTTTTTTTTCCCACAGTCCCCATTAACTATCCAACAAGAACATAGCACTGAAATAAAAACCCCTTAGCTTCATACTGGGAGCAAATTAGGTATGTTGCACATCGCTGTTGTTTATCTTGATATGTTTTTAAAAAGGAGGAGGAGCTCTAAGGCAGTGGGTTTTGGGGTTTTTTTTGAGACCATATCTAAGATACTTCCCAATACAATAGCCACATTTGGAATTTTTATGGTTGTTTAATATCAAGTACTTAAGGTTTTTCTTCATGAAGGAAAGTTTAATACCAAGTACTTAAGGTTTTTCTTCATGAAGGAAAGCAGTGTTCAATTTTGTAAACACCGGAATGGAGAAAATTGAGTTTTTGGAAATGCTGGAAACTGAGAAGAGGGCTATGGCAGAAATAGCTGGCTTGTCTTTATGGGTGTAGGGTGTTAGGAAATCGAGAAGTTCTAAACTCTGAAGGTTGCTGAGACTGTGCCAGTAATGGCAGTAGGTATTCATGCTTAGTACCAGGTGGGTATCTGGGAAGAGACTGGGGGTTGCTGAAATCCACAGTTGAAAATGTTGAGATAAAATTTTATATCCAAAGCCTCATTTGATAGCTTTCCCTGAAACTGTTTGGATTCATGGAGCAGGAAGAAAAGGAAACTTTCTAGTCTACGTAAATGGATGAGAAGGTGGTAGAAAAACCTGAAACATAGACGTCACTGGAATAAAACAATCTGTTTGTATTGCACTTCTAGCACTGATGTCTTTTTGTGTTCAAAGGAAGAATATAGGCCTTGATTGCTATGGCTGCAGTCCCCAGTGCTCCCGTAGCTTTGTTAATTCCCAAATAATATCAAAGAAAAATTCTAGATGGTGAACAAGTAAAATATGTGGGAGTCCTCTTTAGGAAAGAGATGGATAAAAGGAACAGCTAAATACTGAATATGGAAATTCAGTCTATTTCTGATCACTAGGGGAAGACTTCTTTTCTTCAGACCGTAACTGTGGGAGTTCAGAGCTTAAGCAGAAGAAAGCAGAGCTGCAGTATGTTCTGAAAAAGGTGCTAAAAATCAAAGCTTAAAGAGTGACCAAGCAACTACCCGCCAAAAAATGTACAGAAAAGAAACTGTCTTTCTTTTCATACTAGGTTGAGGTTGGAAATAATGTAGTTCATGATATCAATGCCATTTTGTTACTTCCAGCACCGCGTTCCATATCCTGGGCTAATAAAGCAGGTTTGTTGGGTTTGGGGTTTTTTTCTTTTTAATAAAACGTACTGAGGGCCAAAGCAGTCACTTTTCATGGACAGCAGAATAAGTTGAGTAAGAAGAAAATTGCACACAAAGTTTTGTTCATTTCTTCAGGAACTGGAATCGCTGTGTGGATTGTTTCCAGTGCTGCCGGGGGAGGCCTCGTGTCAGACCATGAGGTCACCTGTTGGATTTCAAAGCCTTATTTGTGGAATTAGAGTTGAAATAGGAAAAATGGTTCAGTGAAAAATTGGTGCCTATTCTAGATCACAAAAGAAATTTCTTGTTTCCTTTGAATAATGGCTTCGAATGCGAGTGGTATAGTTCAGCCTATTGTTCTCAGATGACGGCTCTCTTGGGATGGAAGAGCCTTTCTGCTTGGCATTATCTTCGTGAAATATCAAGTAAGAGAAGGAGAGAGAGAAAGAATGCCTGTGTCTGTGTGTGCATGTGTGTGTATCTGTGCTTCAGGCAGCCACTTTGAAAGCAGTTGTGTGAGCTAGGAGTGAGATCCAAGTGGTTATTGCTAGTCCCTGGGATCTGGGACGGCGAGCTTTACTATTTTTTTCAGGGAACAAGTGGTGCCCTTGAAGGATAGGGCATGAATCTTCTTTTGTAAATAATAAGATAAAAATGCTGTTCATGCATTGAATGGAAGTAGCATAAAAAGAGAAAAATGTGATAGCATTTACTTTATTATTTCCAGTGCTTCGTACCAAAAGATGTGGTTTTGGTTTTTTTCTGTGCAGGAGTAAAAAGTGAGTTGTATTTTCATTCTTTCTCTATATGATCCCAAACCCATGTTCCATCTGAAAATTGCTATATTAACAACTTCTAGACAAAGCAGAAATGCAGATTTTTGACATGTGATTTTAGTTCTTTATACCCTTGGGTCAGTTCCGTTCATACGCCTATGTTCAGGTGGGATCTGTGTATCAATTTACATATTTAGACTGTAATTAAAAGTTTGTGGAGTTTTTACAATTGATGTAAAAAACAACTTTTTAATTTTCTGGTTTAGTTCTGTGTGTGGTATGAAATTCTGAGCAAAGTATACTATGGAGAATTTGGTGGCTGTGTGTTTTGGTTTTTTGTGTGTGTGTGTTTTTTTGTGGGGGTCTTTGGTGTTGTTTTGGTTTTTTTTCCCCTCCTTGAGTACTACACGTATTTATATAAGTGTTAACTGATATGTATGTACATGTAGAATACTTAATTCTGTCTATTGCATATATTTTAATAGGCTATAGCATTTCCCTTTGCAATGTCTTTCCAGTCCTTTAATTTTTCTTTCATCCAATCTGAGCAGATGACCAGGTACATACTTACATCATTCCATTCCTGCTTTTTCAGCAGTAGACAAAAGCTATTCAGTCCAGTTCTGGGAGCCTTTGGTGGTGATGCTGTGTTTGGGCTAATTAGCCCAATTAATTATCTTAGCCTTCTATCAGTGGGACTGAAATAGGAGACTGGTACAGAGCTTTCCATTCCTTATGTGCCTCAAAAACCTCTTACCAAATGATTTGCTATCCTTAATAAAGAAAAGTAGGAAGGATAAAGGGAGTCAGTGAACTGCTGCTCCACTCTTAGAATTGCTGCAAAATGTCACAGGAGTTATGATGCTTCAGTAGCATACTTCCCAAAAATGCCAGGGCTCTGGAATTTCTTAGAAGAAGAGGATCATGCTGTGTCCCTAAATCCCTCTGAGACTCAGTGGTACCATCTTTTGCCATCATTGCTGGAAGGAAATCCAGACAAAATGAACATTTTGTGTAGCTTGCAGAATGTGTGGAGTGAAAACCTGTGAGGTTTACATAATTCACAGAATTCCAGCGTGGTGGTGGCTGTGAAGGGACCTCTGGAGATCATCTCAGCCAACCCTCCCTGCTCTAGCAGGGTCACCCTGAGCAGGGGGGCCAGGATCACATTGTCCAGGTGGATTTGGAATCTTTTCAGAGAAGGAGAGTCCACAACCTCTCTGTGCAGCCTCATCCAAGCTCTGACAGTGTCAAAACTGAGGGTGTTTTTCATACAAATATTTCCTCATGATTGTTCATCAAAATAATTAAAAAAACCCCCCAACTCTGAGGAGTCAATTTTGAGCAAACTGGAAGTAAAATGACCAAAGGGTTACTATAGAAGTTACTATTGACGACCAATTATAGTTCAGGAAACTGGTTTCAGCGGGTAAAACCTGTAAGACAATACTTGTCTTAAATTTTTAAGTGGTTATCATTCATTTTGCTATCACATTGTCATTCTGATGGACTGTTTCTATCAGCTCTTTATGGCACGTGTGCTTCCTGTGTACCCTGTCACTCTGGGTCCAGAGGCTTTCTTCTTGGACAGAAGATGCTGCAGTCAGTAGGTCTGGGTCCGTTTGACTGCCTTCTTAGACAGCTGTTTGGTGGGAATTCTTCTTCCCTTTTCTGACAGGAATCTTACATCAAGTGCTTCTTGAGAAGAACAAAAGTGACTGTATTTCTCAATGTTTGACTTTATAAATTACTTGCAGTATTTTAGTAGTATTGGAGATGTTTAAGTGAAATAAAAATATTTGTCCTTATGTACTCCAGGTGCACCTTGCTTTTGGTCACTGTGTAGTTGTTCAAATGAAATAGATTTGATTATAAAATAATACAAGGTTCTTTCATAAGTCTTACAACATACTTGCTAAATTAGAGAAGTTACAGAAGAAACAAGTTTGCTCTCTGGCCTGAACCTTTACTTTCTTCCCTTTTTTCTTTTTTTCCCCCTCTCTGGATTGAGTCAAGGCTAAAAAGTGACCTTAGCTATAAGGTGACTTACCTACAAAAGACCTTACCTATGATTGTATTCTTTCAGTGGGTCAAAGGTGAACATTTATTATTGTTTCAATAATTGTTTTTTGTAGTTTAAATTAGTTTTTAATTTAATACTGCATTCTCTACTCAGGTATGTTTTAAAGCACAGAGTGGGAACTGCGGCTTCTGCCTTGTACTCCTGAGATGCGTTGGCTGGTATTCTTCTGTAGTTGTCTTTCTCTGATCACATTCTCTTATTCCCTTCTCTACTTTACAACTGCCTTGCTGAAGCATTATTATGCTAAAACTGTATTTTTTAATACATTACTAGGAAAACTTTTCAAGCTTCTTCAGAGCTTTAAAAACCTGTGCCTTTGAAGTACTTCTGCCATTGTAGTTTTAATGAAGCTAAACAGAACAAGGAACACGATCCCTTTAAACGTCAGAACTTCTTGACAGCAAAGAAAGATTAATGAATTAAGTCCTTTGGAGGCCATGGAGGTTTTCCGATTAATTGTAATGATTTTGGATAGAAACCACAGAAGGAGAGGGAGTAGGAGTAACAATATATAAAGTCGGGTGTATGAACGGTTGCTAGTAAGAGTTCTATGAAAGATGTTGTTTTGTTTTTCTTTCTAGTGGCAGAGGAGTTGTGATAGGATGCATGAGCTCTTAGCAAATAGCACAGAGCAGTCTAACAGTGGAAATGCTGCTTTTCTGAATGACCATAATATTACAAACAGACCCTATAAAATTTGAGTAGATGGAAGTAATTTGAAACAGTGTCATTACACCAGTGAAGAAGTAAAGCAAAACTCGGGGTGGGTTTGAGTTTTTTTTGTTTGTGTGGTTGGGGTTTTTTTTTGATGGGTTTTTTTTGTGGGTTTTTTTGTGTTTTGGTTTTTTTTTTCATTGTTGGGGTTTTTTTGTTTGGTTTTTTTTTGGTTTTTTTTTTTGTGTGTTTTTTTGTTTGGTTTGGTTTTGTTTCATTTCTTGTGTTTTGTTTTTTTATTCTTATAAGTATCAGTATATTAATTGGCATTATTATCAGTATAGGCTGAAAGAGTTGGGGTTGTTCAGCCTGTTCTGAAGGGGGCCTACAAGAAAGCTGGGGAGGGACTTTTTACAAGGGCTTGCAGTGACAGGATGAGTGATAATGGCTTCAAACTGGAAGAGGGGCGATTTAGATTAGAAATTAGGAGGAAGTTCTTCACTCTTAGGGTGGTGCAACAGGTTGCCCGGGGAATTTGTGGATGCTCCGTCACTGGATGTGTTCAGGACCAGGTTGGATGGGGCTTTGAACAGCCTGGTCTAGTGAGAGGTGTCCCTGCCCATGGCAGGGGGGTTGGAACTAGGTGATCTTTAAGGTCCCTTCCAGACCAAACCATTCTATGATTCTGTTATATACAGCAACGTGAAAAAAAGCTTTTAGGTGAGAAAATCATACTGAATTTTTTCTGATAATGCTTTTGTGATTGGGAGTTAACAAATGCCATTGAATATTTTTGTTACTAGTTTATTGATGTAGAATATACCAAGGAATGTTTTTCCTCAACTGCAACTAACTTGCATAATTAGGAAAGTAAAACTAAATCTTTTTTTAAGATATCTTGAATGTTAATTATAACTTGGCTCTCTATATTGGCAATTGAGCACTATGTGTGTGTCGACTAGTATTGGAAAAACTGATAATCAGTACTGCTCAATTAACAGCTACTAATTACTTTTAACCTATCTAGATGATAATAGATGTTTCCCACATAGTTTTTCAAACAGTACAGTGTACTGTGATTTGATGGAGTCAGTATTGCTGGAGGAATTGCACTGATTTTAGTACATTTTCAGGGCTTAGAGAAGCTCTCAAAATTTAGACTTACTCAGGAGCTAAAAATACAGACTTAAAATACTGCTAAGAAGGTAATTTTGAAACTTTTGGTCAAAGATTTTAAATATGAATCAACCACCTGCTTAGTTACCCCAGGGTATCTCTGATAGTACATGAGACTACAAACTGTTTGAATCTATGAGACAGAAGATAATTGATAATTCCTATGTGTGAAACAAGGCCTAACCATCATGAATTGTTTCTGAAGTTACTTATACTTGGAAAACGTGGTTATGATTAATAAACGACTCCAGACTGCTTTTAATGTAACAATAGCTTGTGCTACAAACAGGAATGGGAAAAATGATTATGTTTAATAGGGTAGCAGCTGTAAGGGTGCCATTATATTAAGTGACTTAATGAATACTGATCTTGAAGCAATAAATCAAAATGCAAACAACCTACTCTAATCAAGTAAGCAGAATATTTCAGATACTTATATTAAATGAACACTTCAATCAAAGTATGTACCTGCACATGTTCTTACGTTTAATCTAGTTATGTTTGGATAACATCAATTTTAGGTTATATATTTAATGCAGACTTATTCTTTTGGGTTTTATTTGGTTGGGTTTTTTTTTTCCTATTTGCTTTAGTAAAGAAATTGCTTGCAGAATAATGAATAATCCCTGTTAAATCCTGTCCAGGTACTGAAGGGTTTTCTAAAGAATGATCAACAAGAAGATTGTTGAGAAAGCTATGGCAACAATTTCTTCATGTAGGAGTAGCTCTTCTGAGTGTCTGCACTTAGGAGTTTATTCAGGGGTGTTTGTGTATCTAGCCATACATCTGTGCCTGTGTATATATGTGTAGTGTGTGTGCGTGCACAGGTAATGTCAGCACCTACCCACTAGCGGAGAAATACAAAAGAAAAGAGAAAAAAAAGGGATAGTACCATCGTTTTCTGGGAAACCGGGATCTGTTCTGACACTGTAAATACATAATATGGAAATTATGCTGAGCTACTAATTCTGGACTATGATTATGAATGTGTTCTTTCACAGCCCAGATGCAGTTGGATCAGTTGAGGTTCTGAGCCTACAGACGTTCCTCTGCGTACAAAAAGGTGTAGTTTTCCTGCAGAGTATTTACAGTGCAGAATCACAAGCACTTGCTTCTGTTCTTGCAAGGTGCTGGTCTTAGCTTAGCTAGTTTAGTAAATATTTGTACGCCTTGGCTTTTTCCTGTTTATTTCAGTTGGCACAACTGTTTCAACTTCAAAATGTATGATACATTTGATATAGTTACTGACCAGCCTGGTAAATCTGTCAGATGGAGATGATGCCTACAGGGGTGGTTTTGAGCCTCGATTGCATTGCTGTTGGGAGTTGCCTGACAATCCACCACTGAAGAATGAATAGATACAGTTTATAGTTTGGGTTTGTTTTGTTTGAGGTGGTTTTGGGGTTTGGGTTTGTTTATTTGTTTGTTTTGGGGTTTTGTGTTTTGTTTTTTTTTCTTCAGAAGTGGAAAATTTTATCTGTGAGGCTTCTGTAGCTGATTAAATTCAGAGGTCCTCAGTATTTGACACTTCCCTTTATTTTGGGAATAGATCGATGTTTTAGCCTCATGAATCATTCAGCTCTGCTCCTGGTGTCTCTGGTTTTGTCTGGGATCAGAAACACGCAGTTGACTTGCTTCTTGATAGTTCCACAACAGCAAACTTGATTTGTAACAGCAGAATGGGGGAAAAAACAAAGAGCTATCTCACTTTCGTAGACTGCTTGTCAAAGCTGTGAGTAGCAGGTGAAGGTGTGTATTGTCTGTCAGCAGAACAAGGAGGATGGAAGTGTGTTCGTTTTGATGGGAACTGTAAGAGATGGGCTGTCTCCCCATTAACAGAATAACAGAAGGGGATATTATAGCTGGAAGGTGTAATTATACCGTGCAGCTATACAGTCTGGCTTTTCAGAATGTGCAAGATTTAAGAAGCCATCAGGAAGAAATCCAGTGCAGCTATTTCTGGATTAGGCAAGCACAGATCTTAAGCTTGAGCTGCTGACAAGTACCTACCAGTATCTTGGCCGGGCGGGTTTATTAAGACACCTTTTTATTAGTCCAACACTGAAAATAAATTGTACCAAATAAAACTGGTACAACCCTAATAATTGGCGATGGCTGTGCCTAACTGCAGGACACCTTTCTGAAGAGCTGTAGGGTAGGCATGAGGACAGATGTCAGGGGTTTTGACATTCATTGTATTTGGTTAAACAACATCTTGGAGAAGCGGAGTGCTACTGAACTAATTTTCCTGTGTATCCAGCCCTGTGTGTATTAAGAAATGGACAAGCGCAATGGGACTGGAGGCTTTCTGCTACATCTTGAAAAATTGTTGTTCCTGTTTTGTTCCTGTTGTTCCTGTCAGTGCACCACGGCACCAAGCCTGTCAGAGTTTAAGGAGTGTCTGTTTGATGGTCTTACTCATATGGTTTAGTTTTAGGTAGTCCTGCAATGTACAGGGACTTGGACTCGACAATCCTGAAGGGTCCTTTCCAACTTAAGATATTCCGTGATTCTATTCTATGATTTCTAATTAAACCATTTACATCAAGGGTTCAGGGGGCTGGATGTCATTTAGATCATACTTCCTAGTTTGTGCTAAAAAATGATAGATAACTTTGTGAGCAGACCTGATCTTCTTCAGTTGTCCAGACTGCAATTCTGGTTAGCCCAAATTGGAGGCCAGTAGAAATATATTCACTGGAATTGCCCCCAGTTTTTAACCATTGTTTGTAATAAATAAATAATGAAAGTGTCAGTCACAAGTTCCAGTACTGTAGACTGTGAGAATAACTTGAATGTCACCTCTAAATGTTGCATGCTTCCACTTAAAAAAGAACAAATGCTGGTTTACTGCTTTTAAAATGATGTCGCTGCAAAACCCAGAACAGGAGATAAGCGGTTAATAGTGCAAGAAGAATTGTTCATATTGAGACCATCAGTCTTTTGTGCGCTGACGTTGATGTTACTGTGGGTTGACAGTGAGCTTTTATAGTCAATCTATTGAAGTACAAAAGGCCATGTTTTGGAAACTGTCATTAAAAGTGCCTCTATTTTGTAAGAGCAGCACATCCTTTATTCTCTCATAATGGAATTCCCCATAACAGATGAGACAGGGCAAAAGTTGAAAATGTTATCATAGGAGGAAAAATAGGTTAAAGTGCCTTTATATTTGTTAATCGTTTTGTTCTTCCCAAATTAGAAGTTTATCTTAAAAAAAGCAATAGCTCACTCACTTCGGTTAATTCACTGTTACTAATTTTATGATCAGAAGTCACATTGCTGTTCTGAAACACCTTTGAAAGATCAAGTTGGAAAGCAGAATTATCTGTTAATTGGAGTAATGCAGCCAAAAAACTAATATTGTGTCCCTTGTCACAAATGTTTACTGCTTTGCTGCTTCTCACAATGTAACGACTGGCGTCATTAATTGTGCAAATAATCCTCCAAAGAGGTAAGTTCTTTATGGCCTGTTGCTCATTTCAGTTTTATCCTTATGGAAATGATAAAGTCCTGTATAGATATGGACCTGATGTTATACCAGTCCGTAAACTTTAACTGATTCTGTGAACACCTCTCCGTTTCAAACATGGAATCTCATGGTAAATCAACGTTGAATAAGTATTTCAAAAGTTTTATTTGCATTCTGCTGGTGTCTGTGCTGAGTAATGGTGTGTTGTGTACCCGCTGAGCCCTGTCTCTCAGTCCAGTACTCCTGTATCTGAGACAAACAGACATAAATCTTTGCTTTCGGTAGGATAGGGTTTGTGTTAGTGGTTTGTTCAAAAGATACAAGTGATTTTAAATTGTGTTTTTAACTTGACAGTGCATAGAGTGCCTCATAAGACCTTTTTTCTGACTCTTTTGGAAGGCTGGGTGAGGCGAAGAAGTACGGAAGGTTTGTCAAATTCATTGCATTGCAGTAATTACTTGGCTGACCCTATTATTGACTGGGATTGCGAAGATGCATTTTTGTATTTTATGCTTTTATGCTTTTGCATTACTGATGGCTGAGTTGAAAGTAGTGATGTCTGCTGAATTTTAATACTTGAAATGGAAAATCTTGCCCCTTCTGCTGTTAACCCCTCTGTGAGTGTAGAGATAGAAGATCTCTGAGAAGAAGTGCTCCAAGATTGGGAAGTGCTTGCATTCAGGTGGAGCTATACTAAAAAGGTTCCTTTTCCTCCTGACTCCTTAAGACTAAGAAAATTCTGAGAATCAGGACAAGAAAAAGAATATGTCTCTCAGAACAGAAATCTGATTTTATTTTAAAAAAAATTTCACTTTTCTTCTATTCATTCATTCATTGATAGAAACTTCTGCATTGAAAAGGTAGCAAATTGAAAACTAAGATGCTCTGCCTCTGAATGCATGGCTTCTCAAGTCTCTTATTCCAAATGTTTTCTCTGAATAATAAAGGAAACTGTGAATTCACTGTGTTGAGTTTCCATTTGTTCTGTTTGTCTCACAGTTTGCCTAATACATTGGAGGTGAGAGGAGTCTGTGCCTGGAAGAATATTGACATGCTTTAATAAATGAAACAGTATCTGGATTTATATAATTATAAGACCAGTACCTTTTCCTGATTCATGTAAGCCCCAGAAATCCCTTTCCTCTGAAGGAAAGAGAATTCAAAGTCAATGAAAATACATAATTTGTCAGTAAATATGTTTTATGCCCCCACCTCCTGTTTCTTTTTTCCTATTCTAGTAATTTTGGCACGTGTAAAGTTGTGATACTGATTAGCCTGGCAGTAAACAGAGTAATGGTTTCTTTCTAAATGTGTGAGAAGGTAGGAAATAATACAAACAGAAAAGCAGCTTGAAGCAATTAGGTGAGTTAGCCTACAATAAAGGGCTGCAAGAGTTCTCCTCCAGGAACACTCGCTTCCAGGACAAGGTACAGGCTGGAAACATACCCCAGGAGGCTTTCACATCAGTTACTATTCGCCTGTGTATCCAAGCAGCTAATAAATATGCTATTTATGGAAGAGAATCTGACATCAGCAGTACATCAGTGTATATGTTACCTTGATATAAACAACATTCTAAGCATAAAATGTTTAATAGTTCAGGTATTTTAAATAAAACCATTTTTCTGGAAATTTAGCAGTTTTGCAGATTGGTGTCTCTTACAAGGCAATGAAGAAAAAATATCAGGTGACCCACATAATTCTAATACTCATTTTATTTTTAACTTAGCATAGATGAATAAAGGGAGTTGAAGATGTTGTAGCTGCCATATACCTTTCCTCTCACCTTTTCTCTTGACATTACCAATTGTATGAAATTCCAACCACGTATGTTCTCCACATACGTACCAGTTAAAATGTTAATGGTTGAAATTAGAATGATAATGTAAACACTGACTGGTTAGCTTTCTTTGGCTGAATTTGAGTTGTAGCTTGCTTAGGCTGAATTCAAGTTGCTCTTCTAATAGCAAAAGACTTTCTGTCTCTTTTTCTCAGGATGTTGCTCCTGCAGTTCCTCAACAGAAGTGTTGAGTTTTATGTGAAGTGTCCATGGACGTACTGAAAGCCTGATGAGAGCCTTTGAAAGGGCCAAGCACTTAGTGACAAGTCCTAGAGGCTTATTTTTTCATGTTTTGTAAACGCATGTCACACTTCTCCAAAAGTTACCTCTTTATCTTTGTTCATTTGTTTGAGTTCCACCTTCCTACTGGTATTGTTTTTCTTGGTTTAGGAAATTAGGTCACCTTTCAAATTACTGTAGGCAACGACTTTGGTATTGATTACCACTTCCATAGAAAATAGACTTTGTGTACAACATTATGGCTGAGTTTTGGGGGAAGGAGGACAATTCTTTCTTTCTTTTTGCTTTTTGTTTTAAATATTTCTTTTGTTCCACAGCTTAGCATGCTTTTGTGGCAGTAGAAGTAGCTCTTGTCTGTGCACAGACACACAAAGGTCATTAGATATTCAGGTGTCTTTCACCTTCCAGTCTCCTCATCTCCTTTTCAGAATTCAGACCTAAACAAGGTCTGTTTCCTGCCTTTTTCACAACAGCAGTACTCTTTTAAAGAACGTTTATTTCTATACTGATGAACCCATCCTGCCCACTAAAATTACTTCATGCCCTGTAAAAAATTGGAATACATTTTGAAGTTACTGGTATTTGGAAAGAGTAACAGCAAACAGTGGCTTTGTTTTTTCACTTGAGATGTATTTGAACATGGCAAGGTAGCCGTAATTTTGGTGTACATACTCTTAGCACTCTAGTTCTGCTGTGGATAGCCCTACTCCTCCTTGGAAAAAAAATTTTTTTACTAGGTATTAATTTTCTAAATGCCTGTGTTTAGTCATTCTATACACTTATATAGACCTTTTCCTAAAATTAAATTTCTCTTTATAATCCAGCATTACACTTCTTATTTTAGGATGCTGCTTCATGTAATGGATTTGTATTTCCTAGATTTGACACCTTGGTGTCTCACTCAAATCAACTATTGACTTATGTAGTGTTTTATTTTCTTATAGAGATGGAATTAGTACCTCCTTTGGATTACTTGTGTGCCAAATGTTTTCCTTTGTTTCACTGTACAATGGAATACCTATTAGGAGGTGAAACTGTAGGAATTAATTTCTATTCTCTATTTCAAAGACTTACCAAGTTACAACATACTGTCCAGTTCTATCTGCCAAAATGTCTTCTAGAAGAAAAAACCTATTAGTTGGCTACAGACCTTTTGGAAGCTGTTTAGCTTTTGGCATTTGTCATGTTATTGGTGGTGAAATGATTTAGAACTTGAGATGCGTAGTTAGGGTATTAATATTGATTTGATCAGTTTTGTCGGTGCCTCAATTTCCCATTAGATTAAAACCCCTTATATTCACGTCTGTCAGTTGTGGGCAGTTTTGTTTGTGCACCTTACATTTTATACTGTCATCTTATGGAATGTGTTTTTCAATTTCTGTATACTGAGAAAAAAATTCTAAAGGTCAGATTCTCTACCCTGACCAGGTCCCATAGTATGCTGCACTAAGAGGAAGAAAGCTGCTCTGTGCTGACACCCGTCTGACTAAGAACACAGCAAAAATCATTGTCTGAGTTACAGGGCTGTGAGCAAAATATATTTCATAATGTTCATAGACTAGCAGCTATTGACAGCTTCATCTAAAAATGTAATACTGCAGGAGATAAAGGTGTTATTTCTGAGAGGAAAAAAAAGCTGAGAATGGTTCTTAAGTGACACCTATCCGTGGCAGAAATGAAGGCCATCAGCTGCTTTGTTAGCTTCAAAATTTAATTTCAAGAAGCTTGTTTGGTCTGTTCTTTGTCCGCCACTCCAAATACAATTTTACTTACGAAGTGTCTTTGAGAGAGGGGTTTCTCAAAGCTGACAAAAAATTTCAGTTAGATACCGTGGATTAGTTTTGAGTCACTTCTCCAGCACAAACCACTCAAATGTAGAGTGTTTCTGTCCGTGTCAGGTTACATTTCCCTAGTAGGAAGCATAAACTGCCGTCAGTTACGTTTATTTTATGTTAGTATCTATGTTGTAGTTTAATGTTAGGCTGTCATGACGAGATGCTATCTTTGTTTCTTCTCCTTTCCCCTCAAATGAAGGTAGCTTGGATGTATTTTAATTTTTGGACTAGTTGTGATGTAGTGATTAGGGCTTTTCAAGTATTGCTTGGTGTTTTTATTGTTTGAAGTTGAAAATGCCTTTGGACTATCCTAATTTCAAGGGGATTCTGTAAGAAAGAGGTGTTGGGTATAGAACAATGCCCTTTTTCTCCTTATGAAATAGCTTTTTGTAACCAAAGCATGCTTTTCTTTCTCTCCTTCTCAGTGAGGAATCAAGTGCGTGGGAGATACAGAGCTGGTAATTTTTTTTTTATCATAGGTATTCGCTAGAAGGTAATAAAGATGAATTACTTGTGTTTTGCATCCTCACATCCATTTCAGATTCCTGACTTTTGCTGTAGGTGACTTGCAAGCTGGCGTGGCAGATGTGAGGTGTGCTGTGGGGTGTGGCAGCTCATCTTGAGCTGTCCTGTGACTCGCAGCCACCGCAGCAGACTCAGTGAGTGAACTCATTTTCACTACTCCTCTCTCTGAATTCGATGGAAAGCTCCCATGTCTTATTTCAATTTTAAGACTGCCGTCCTCAGTTCTCGAAGGGCCAGGGTGGCAAATTGTTAAATAGCAATGTTTTAAAGCACTAACTGCAACTTCTGTGGGGATCCTCACTGGAGTAAAGCAGTCAATTCGGATGAACGAAAACCAAACTCAACCAAAAAAACCCCAAACCAAAATAAAAACCCAGACCAAAAACCCCAAACCTGGAACACTGAGAGTGCTCACAGGGATTTCTTAATTTAGTTCATTACCAAACTCTATTAATATAATGAATAATTCCTAGATGAAGAGAAGCCAAGTTTGGCTTTTCACTTCTCACAGCAAAAAAATGGTACTTTAGGAGTATTGCACCATGTGTTATGCTGAAATTAGGCATTAAATATACACACTATACATGTATGTAGTATAGTTATGATGGTGATATTTTTTCTGCCTCCCTTTTTATAGTTAGAAGGATTCTTCTAGTTGATTTTTACAATCCAAATCATTCATTCTTAATACACTTCCTTTACTCTCAGTTGAACATTGTTTACAGATGTTCATCTCTGTTGCTGTTACTGATAAGAAACTTCTTCAGACTGGGTAGTGTTTACATCAGCAAAATCTGCGGAATTCATTATTTACACAGCTAAAATGGAAATGGAAAATACAGACTTTCATGTCGGTTGCAGAAACTGTAAATTTATTTGAGCTGTAATATTTTAGAATGATTCCTTACATAAGATAAAAAATTATTTACAAAACCCTGTTCTTCTCTTAAAATAGCTGAAACTGTTTTCAGTGATTTATTATTATGTCAGGGAAAAGTAGAATAAATAAAATCTAAAGCTGATGAAGAGAAATGAATGAACAAGGTAATTTAGCACTGAAGTTATTCTGGAGTTCATCTTTAAATATTTCCAGGAGAGGAGCTCTTGGAAATTTTCAGCCAGTTTTAAAATGTATTCCTCTTCAGTGACAGTGCCATTTTATTACGGTGACAATGCCTTTTTATTACAGTTCCTCACATTTGAATGAAACTGTTTCCTAGAATTTTTTTTTTCCAGTGATGATGAGGTCTAAACCATTGGTTTGTGCTCTCAGAGAGTTTATATGTAAACCAAGTGGCTCAGAACTTTTTATTTAAAATAGCATCTTACCATGCCTTGCATTTAGTATGTTAAAAACCTGGTGTATGTGTATTGTTGCTGTTTCTGAATCCAATGTGGTTGTTCTTCTCACTACAGGGTGGAAGGGAATTTTATTAGTAGCTGTTCCAGCCTCCTCCTCTCACATGCTTATTCTTTCTGTTGATGGAATGTGAATGTGCACAAATGATTCCGTTTTGGGCTGAATAACGTGGTATGCTGAACAAACTTAGTTCCTTGTATAGCTCCATTAATAGTGAATTTACACTTGGATGAGCTTGATTCGGTGCAATTTGAGTTCTGTGTGATGATCTTGCATGTTTTAATGATGTGTTAAAATCTCTTGTTGGTCTGAGGGAAAAGATTTGTTTGAGAATCAAAAAATTTTTCCAAGTTGGCACCCTGGTATTTGATTTGGAATGTTCTGGATACATTTTTGCCTGATTCACTTTAGCAGCAGCCAGTTAAACTAGCCATGTCAGCTTTAGATAGGGCTGTACCTGCAGAAGAGCATAGCTCTATGTGGAGGGTACTTGGAAAAAAGCACAAGGTGCATAATTTTGGAGTGAATGGAAGGTTTTTACTCATTTTTTTTTATTTTGGCTAGTACACAGTCATATGTTACCTGTATGTTAGAGTGTAGGCTTTTGTTTAGACCTTTCAGTTCTGTTGGCCTGTCTTGGAGAGAGAAAATGTGTATCTCAGATCAGACTAGCACTGAAAGTTAAGGGCTGCTTGGATTATAAAAGGTTGATAAAATTTTGACTCTACAACTCTGAGACTACAAGTAGGACAGAAATCAGTGCACATTCTAGGTGGCCAGTGCTACAAGACGGTCTCCCACATAGTCAGACTACTGAGAGGGTCTAGCTTGTATTTCTGAACTATTTTCCCAACTCTGTACTAATTTTGAAAGGATGATGAGAAATACTAATAAAAAAAGTATGAAGATAAAAATTGAACAGTGAATGAAAAGTTCAACACAAATAAAATGTGAGACATGAAGGAAGAAACTTGTCCTTTTGTACAAAACCTAAGTTAAATTGGCAGCAGTCCCACTGTAAGTCATGTCCCATTCAGTAGCGGAAATGAAACAGCAAATGTTTTCTGTTCTTCTCTGTGCTCCAACTGTTCTCATCTAAAATTGGAAATCCATTAATTTTGGTGCTGATTGGGTTTATTCTGTAACAAGGAGCATCCACTCAGCAGTGCATCTGAATATGCAGCAATACACCTGGGTAATAGCTGTGATATTACCAAATGTGGCAGTTTCACATATATGCATGTAGAGAGAGATAAGTAGTTTACTGCTGTTTGTTCTGTTCTACTGAGTGGGCCAGTGGATACCTGATACCTTTCCTTAGACATGTGATGCTTGACTTGGTGCCGAAACCACCCCAGCCTGGGTAGCTCATTCCTAAAGCCTCCCTTGAGCAATGGATCAGGGAAGTTGCCCCTTCTGCCCCTTCCCCAGCAAAAGACTCAACTGGCAGATAATCCCTTCCATGCCCAGGGTGTGTGTGGGGATAAGTACATACTAGCAGCAGCAGGAGGAGGGCAGGAGGAAAGTGGTAGTGACAATAGTGAGGATTTATGTGGCATCAAGGTGATTTGCCTGATAGGATGTAGTTCCTGAGTTCAGTGCTCTGAGGTAGTACGTGGATCTGTCACCTTCGCTGGAAATGAGGCAATAATTTACACTGTGAATAGTGCTGTGGAAGTCAGTGGGAGAAGGGAGATGCCACTCAGCACAAAAGCTGACAAAATCTGATTGTTAAAGTACAAGTCAGTACGTTAAACTTCGTATCTCTCAAAAGAGTGAGGAGGGAGAGAAATACCTTCTTTAACACAGAGACATGTTACAGAAGACAGATGCCAAGTGAATGCTTTGTAAAGCTTGCATGGTTTAATGCATTTTTGTAGTCATTAGATGGCCTTTTTTTGTCTACCCCTTTATCATGACAGCTGCAGTGTGTCATAGACCTTCAATCAACAAAAAGCAGTAGAATGTCTTATTCTATTTGGTTGGCAAAGAGCTGCTGTTAAAGCCTGTGCTTTTTAGAGATGGCTTCCCCATCACACCATATGGCTTGACTATTTTGAGACTTTCATTTCTGTTTGCAAATTTTCTGATATCTCAGCAAAAACACACCATGATTAGGAATTGAACTTATTTCTGACACAGAAATTTTGTAGGTATGTCTGGAAGGAAAAAAGATTGGCAAAAATAGTAGTACAGTGAAAGAAAAAATGAAATCCTGATTAACAAGTAGAGAAATCATCAGGTAGGGTGAGCAGTGATTTGTATACTAAAGACAACACTTGGAGGCAGAGCAAGTGTGATGTAGTAGAGTTTGCCAAAATTACTTGTGACTTTATTTAGAAGGATGGTAAAGATTTATTTAAAAGGTGTGAAACAGTTTCCAGTACAGTCTGTGGTTGGGTCTGTAGCTTGTTCGACTGATGTCAGAAGCTGGTAGGGAGTTACAAATGGGTTATGGAAGGTTTTTGAGGAGTATATTATTTAGAATGCTGTTTCAATGTTGAGAAATACTAAAACAACTATAGGAAGGGGTTACTGACTTCTGTTCTCAGACTGGCACTGAAGCAGAAGGTTCCCCATCTGACTGATGAAGGCTGGACTTTCGGAATATCAGTAACGATACTGCATGAGACACAAAGTGCCAGTACTTGTTCTTGGCCACTAAATCTTCAACATACCCAAATCCCTCCCACTTTATTTAGGAGATGCTTATTCTCTCAGCACTTGCTCAATGCTTGAGACTGGGGAATGAGCTTTCAGAAACGTTCTGAAGAAGGAAAACCTTCAGAATTGATAAACCTCAGCTCATTTGTCATTCAAACCAAGCTAAGAATCATTAAAGGATAAAGTTTTGCAAGTAATTGAATTTCTGGAATTGTAGGGATTTTTAAAACATGGAAATTTGCAGTAAGCTAGGACAACTAGAATTACTCCATCACAATTTATCTTGCTCCATATGCAAAAGGAATAATGTCATCTGCCAGTTTCCAACATACCATTTTCAATAGGTTAAAACCATAGATTATTGAATGTGAGGGTAGGGTTAGAAGCTTGAATGCAGTCTGTGGGTCATTACCTTTTCTAATTTACCCAGAAATGTTAAGGTTAAAACTAAAATTTACCTTGTCCTTGTCAACCACATTGAAATAATTAACCTGAACACCTTGAAAAACAAGGGTTTTCTCATTTTGTTATTAATTTCATGTAGAGTACATTAATATTTAAATTTCTTCACTCTCCAATGGAATCTGTTAATAACCTTACACAGTATCAAGAAAAATCACTGGTGCAGTAAGGTGCTTAGACATGGAGTTAAATCAAATGTTCCACTAGTTGGTCTTTGTTAGAATAATTGACATCTTGATTTGTTATGTACCAAACATTCATTTACTTCCCTTTCCTCAATTACCATTCTGCTTTTTTTTCGTTCATTTGGAACTCCCTGAAATGGTTGGTGACAGCTAAGCAAAATTTTTCCAAATTGGAATCCTTTTTTTATATGTTAGCAACAGAAGACAAATGCCTTTCCACATGCTAGACCTGTGTGTGCTTCCTTCCTGCCGCAGTCTGCCCTCCAGATTACGGAGTTTTCCATTTCAGTCTCTAGTGGTAAGGTGTTGGTTGGTTGGTTGTTTTCACTTTGATTTTAAAGGATTAGAACTCAATTTTACCAACGGTCTCCACTTGAATAAGGGGGGAACTAGGGGTTTGCATTATCCGTTTGGATCTAGCTACTCTAATTTGGTAGGGGTCATAGTGGGAAACAAGATACCTAGCAAGCTTATGGGATTTTTTTCTGTTTTGTTTGAAATCTTTTTTTGGTAGTTTGAAGAGGATGTTCTGAGGCAGGAGGACATCTTCCCTGGGCCTGGGAGAGGAATTCTGGCATATTGGGGCATGCACAGTTTTCTGCTCTGCTCTGTATAGCAGGATGACAGTACCTGGTACTTCATTCCCTGGGTTTCATGACTTCCTTCCTACATCAAGGTATTGTAGCAGCATTAAGTTATTAGGGTGATGATGTCACCTATGCAAATTTGAAAGTGGGGTTGTGTATCCAGCCTACAAATGCTGAAGCAGTTGGGGCTGTGGCTCATGGAAACTCTTATCATTCAGTGCATTCCTATGCACATAGGACGAGAAAAGAAAAAACAGCTTTTGATTACATTACTCTATGTTCAGGTTACCCTTATGAATCTTACTGTAGTCTATTTACAACTTCTTGTTCTGGTGTATTGGCGTAGGATTGTGTTCATGAAGGATGCAAAATATGAAGGCAGTTAGAACAGCAATAGTTCTTCAGATAAGATAGGAAAAAAGTCCTAAATATTCCAGCTGTGCTGCAGTGAGATATCTAATTATGTGCTTCGTATGAAGTACATCAGCAATCCTCTTGATTTTATTATTCAGTAATGAAAAATAGTATAATTGCAGATATGTTTAGAATTAGCCACATAACTTAATTCTCAGTTTGCGGACTAATGTTCCAAATTTGTTTATTTCCCTGTCATCTATTTCCTGCTTGCTTGGTTTATTTTCATTTTTATAGTTTATTGTTAATATAATAAACAATACTGTTATTTCTGGACTTTTAGGATTTTGTGCTGGGTTTTTTTAAGTAGTTTTCAGAAGCTCAGAAAGAAAACTCAGTGAAAAAAAGATGCAAAATAATGTCAACCAACCTTTACAAATTGAAGAGTAATCCTGAACTGATGTTTTACTGCTATTTTCATGTCATCTCTACCTGGATTAAGAACAAAACTTTGTCATGTAGGACTACCCTGAAGTTTTATGAACCAGTTTCTTAGTGTGAAATTAATTTGTTCAGGAAGGAAT
Organism: Actenoides lindsayi; assembly: GCA_025331215.1. Lineage (NCBI taxonomy): Eukaryota > Metazoa > Chordata > Aves > Coraciiformes > Alcedinidae > Actenoides > Actenoides lindsayi. Next base: position 2,135 of record WTSP01014943.1, on the reverse strand, counting down.
ATAAATCATCTGAGGTGAAAGAAAATTGATTTTTACAACCCCTTTCACTTGTTGCACCCTTAGTAGTATTAGCTTCATTACTTTCTGAGTGTTTATAGGTATTATAAAATGTTTAAAACTTGATATATTGAGGCCCTCGAAAGGGTTTCAGACATTAGAGAATTATACTGAGATTATACTGTTATCCATCTAGTATTTGGCACGTTGATGAGGAAATATATGCTTTATTCTTGTTATAGCCATAAATAGAACTTTTTTTGCTTGGCACTAAAGAGCTGGTATGTGAAAAACCTCAAGGCTTTGAAACAATGCTGTAACATTAAAGGTAAAATTTGTATCAATAGCAGTTTCATAGATGTCTTGGAAGTCACAAAAAGGCATTTGGAACCGTGTAAGAATTCATAAACACTCTAGTTTGGTGGGAATTTTGCTTCTGTGTTCAAACTATAAGTCGAAGTTACCAGCCATTGCAGAAAATGCCCAAGAAATGTGATATTAGTAGTATTTCTCCCTTGCAGTGCGTGTAGAATTTTACTAACTACTAATATAATATAGATGCTAACATGGCAAAATACGTTGCCATGAAATAAAAGGACAATCTAGAGAAGACAGAAAACATTTTGAAATTGAATCCCAAGACATATTATGTGGTTCATTTTTAAGTTATATGTCTTAAAAATATTTTAAAAAAAAAACCTAAATCCTACATAGTGTGTAGGAGCCTAGTTTACTCATTTCAGTAGATGCTATCTAGCTGGTTTTGTTGTTGGCATCCTACAGTCGTTTTAGCAATGAAGATTTAAAAATTTTTACTCTAACCTTCTGAGTTTGTAGCTATTTCTATTATTTTGGAGCTACTAAACTGGACTTTCTAGTTTAAATGTATCTGAAAGTATGATAAATAGAACATTGCAGGCAGTTCCTTAGAATTTTAGTCTTTGGCTTTGTTTGCAGAAAATGAGGACAGCTGATCAAGTTGTAGTGTCTGTTTTCAGTTTATTTAGCAGTGTAATGTCAGATGGCCTGGTTCTATCAACCATAGCCTCACTTAATAGTGATTTATTACACAAGTAGTGTATTTCTGTTACATTGGAATGACTCATTTAGTAAGTTCTGTAGAGTCTGAAAATAACCATGTTTATTTTTCTACAAGCCTTAGCTGGTATTTGCAAAAGCAGTCTGCCTCTCTGAGGATGAGGGGGAAATACTGCTTGAAGGCCTGAATCAAGGTGCTTGTCATTCAGTAATAGCAGAGGCATGGGAAAAAAAAAATAAAAAAAAATCTGTTTTTTAAAGACCAGGTAGTGAACTTAAATTTAGATTGCCACTTTGTTTCCCAGAGGCATGAATTAGAGATGCCTTTAAGCTCAAAGAAATCAGTGTCACTTATTTCGGGAGCAGACGTCCTGTCTAACTTGCCATCTATCATTTTACTTTAAAATTCTGTTTCCATAGCTTCTGGCTGTTTGCAGTGTGCTTCTGCCACGCCTTTCTTTCCAGGCATGTGAAATGCAATAGATTTACAGTGTATAACTGGATGCTGTCTCTTGTAATGCCATGTCTCTAAGCAATTATAAATGAGACTTGGAAATGTCTCCTACCTAGCTAAATTTGTAAAAAGCCTTTATTGTTTGAAAAATAGGGCATTTGGGGGACCCAAGCAGATACTCTCCCAGTGCTCAGCAGAAGTCGATCAGGTGTCTTCTGATAAGTGCAAAAGAACTGGTAATTTGTTTTCTTCCACATTCCTTATACAAATGAAAAAAAATGTAAAATAAAATGCAAATGTAAGAAAATATAATTAAAAGGTACCACTTGTACTTACAAATACATAATATACACTGTAACAGAGGTTGAGGTGTCATATGAGGACTGTTTGAAGGAGCTGGGTCTGTTCAGTTTGAGGAAGAGGAGGCTGATGGGAGAGCTTATTACTCTCTACAACTACCTGAAAGGACATTGTGGAGGAGTTGGTGCTGGTCTCTTCTCTCAGGTAATAAGTGACAGAACCAGAGGGAATGGCCTAAAGCTGAAACAAGGTAGGCTTAGACTGGACACTAGGAAAGAATTCTTCACGGAAAGAGTGGTGAGATATTGGAATGGGCTGCCCAGGGAGGTGGTTGAGTCTCCATCCC
>WTSP01014934.1:0-23576 GCA_025331215.1 Actenoides lindsayi | reverse complement strand
CCCCCCGCCCTCTCCCAGACAGAACCCCCCCAAGAAAGTCAAAGATACTCATTTGTTGCAAAGACTGACTCGGACTTCAAAAGGTTTCCTGTGGATTTAAAAGCCCTCGTGGTTACCAGTGAACTATCCAGCTGGGCTGTGTACAGTGCGTGCGAGCCGGTGGGGCTGAAGCTGCAGCTTCTTCTTCCCGTTGTGTCTTTTAAAAAGGAAATCTGGCCCAGAGCACAATGCTGAGGCCACCGGAGTCTCTCTGCAGCCAGTCCATCCTCCACCGGCCATCCCCAAGTCCAGCGCGACACTTTAAACCTGAATAATCCGCAGCCCGCGAGGAAGAGGAGGTTTCGTCAGACAAACTGGGAGTATTGCGAGGTTGGAGAGGAGGAATCGAGACAGCCACGAGACACCAGGGCACGAGAGACCGCACGTCATGTGATTCCTCTCCCGAGGAGCTGAATTACCCACACGGCTCCCTTGCGGCACGTTCAGCGCAGAGGGACACGCTGAGCGTCCAGTTCCCTGCCCAGTGCTCTGCCAGTGCAGCCCTGGCCGGAGCTGGAGCAGAACTGGTGCCGTGGCCCTGGCCAGGCTGCCCAGCTGTGGGAAAGGGCTGGGTGAAAAATGCAAAAAAAAGGTGGCTGTGCCTGAATCTGATGTGCTTTGAAATGTTCCTGGAGGGGGACAAAGGGTCATGGCTTTTGTTGGTTTCTTAAAATCCATAAATCCATGTAAAAATGGGGGGGGGGTGGCAATACACAGTCATGCTTTTGCTCGCCCAGCCCTCAGTTACAAGTCACATACGGCACTGTTTGGAGCGGGGGGGACGCTGGTTATTTGGGGGGTGGTGATGGGTGTATCCCTCCATCCGAAACTGTGCTGTGTGTTGGCTCTAAAGCCAGCCCATGCCATGGGTTTGCAAATCCACCCCCCCCTCCCCACCGACTCAGCCCAGCTCCATTGGGAGGACCCTGGGGGTTGTCTCCAGGGCCAGGCTCTGCACACACTGACCATTCCAGCCCTGAGGGGATCGTGCCTGTCACCCAGGAATAAATGATCAACTTGAGGAGTAAGGTGGCCTGGGAATGGGGTAGGGCTGTGCACTCACACAGAGGATCACGGAATCACATCAGTTGGAAAAGACCTGTAAGATCATCGAGTCCAACTATTAACCCAGCACTGCCAGGGCACCACTAACCCATGTCCCTCAGCACCACATCTTCACGGCTTGGAAACCCCTCCAGGGATGGGGACTCCACCACCTCCCTCCCTCCCTCCTTCCTGGAGAGGTGCAGAGGGGGTGGCAGAGGGGTGGGCAACAGGAGCCAGGCTTTGCTATGGGACCACTGTGTGTGTGTGTGCGTGCGTGCTCTAGGGCCAGGAGCCATCAGCTGCAGCATGTCCCCACCACAGGGCAGCAGATACCTGCTGACTTCCAGCATGAGCCATTTTACAGCCAACTGTGTGCCCCATCACTTGCTTGTCATCACTTAATGATGTAGCCAAATGTCAAGGAGGGGCATTTACTCTGTATAAAAGGATGCGCGATATCAAAAATCCTCTTTATAAAAGAAAAAGTAAAATGCTAGAAAACCTTGCATCCCAGCTGCAGCCATCCTTCCCTGCTCTCCTCTTTTGGGTTTACCCTTTGTTGCCCCTTTACCTTGACACTTAGGACGTCTCTGCGTACAGATCATAGAAATACAGTCTTTTTCTTTTTTTTTTTTTCTTTTTTTTTTTTTTTTTCCCTTTTTCAAAACTCTTCCATGAATCTGAAAAAGTTCTCCCCTCTGTTAGAAGCCCGGGTGGCAACGGTGAGGTGCGACGTGATGCTCCGGGCTGGGAGGGCAGCCAGCACCTCACACATCGGTGCTTATGCTGCGGCTGCGGGAGAAGGCTTCCCGCATGGCCGAGAGCCGGTTGGGGTTGAGTGCCTGCAGGTTGGCCACGCTCACCGGCAGATCCAGATCTTCCTGGCTCACCGTCTTGTAGCTCACCCGGTCGCCCCCGTTGTGCAGCTCCTCGGGGGGCTCTTGCAGGAAGAAGGTGGGGGGCTCGTACGGGGTGCAGCTGGGGCAGCTGGACCGGCTCGGGGTTGGCTTCTTGCTGAAGGGGGATGAGGAGTAGACGGATGGGCCATTGGTCAGCACTACGTTGCGGTTGCAGTGGAGCGGCGGGATGTGGGAGTGCACGGCGAAGTCGGGCTCCTCCTCGTCCTCCTCGGACTCATCCTTCTTGCAGCAGTAGTACTGAAATGGGACGGCCCCAAGGGCCCAGGGCTCAGCCGGCATCCCAAACCACCCACCCTGACGCCGAATGGCTGCTCTGGGCATATCAGCAATGGAGACCAGCAAGTAGGAGACACCGGGCTGCCCACGGGCTCCCCTCCCCATTGCAGCACCATTCGGGGCCGCATCCCCACTCCCAGCCTTACCTGGAGCCTACAGTAGCAGAGGACGGCGATGATACAAAGCAAAATGACAGTCGCTAATATTCCACCTGTGATGACCACGGTCCCGGCTGTCATCCGCCCTCTTCTCCATTAACAGCCTGCAAAAAGCGAGGGCACGGGGTGACAGGGTGCTCTGGGGGTCGGGCTGAGGCTGGCACTGCGTGATGCACTGGGCTGCATATCCCCAACCCCTCAGCTTATCCCCATTCGCAGTTGGGTAGAAACCAGAAGGACCCTGTGGGAATCGCTGGGCTGGATCAGACCAGATCCCGGCACTGGGTGTCTCTGGAAGCCCCTGGGGAGTCCCCCTCTCCCCTCTAAGTGCCACCTTGCAGGGGTGGGGGGCTAAAAAAAGCTTCATGCAGTCTGTGAGAGATTTAGAGAGCAGCAGCTTGGGACTCACATTGGGTTCCTCTGCATGTAGGAGAGGGGACCCAAAGGAAAGAAAACCTTCTTCCCAGTGCCCATGGCATCCAGAGCACCTTCCCCGCTCCCACCTGGTGGCAAAGAGTTTCAGTGCTCGGAGAAGGAGTTTTGCAGTATGGATTTTTGAGCTGTACACATTTTTTGCTGAGCCTATAATCCATTTTCCCCGTGAAAACAATGTGGTATTTTAAGTTGGAATAACTGGAGCTGCGAAGTGAGCCTTTAATGACTGCAGGGACAGGCGCTCCCCCGTCACTGAGCAGCGAGCTGAGGCACAGGATGTGTCCTGCTGCAGAAGGCACCAAGCTCCTCACCTTCACCACGGCCAAGCCACGGTGTTGGGGGGGCTGTGGGGGGCACCCTGGAACGATGCTTCTGACAACCTTGGGCAAGCTCTTCATTCCCACCACAGCAAATGCTGTGGCTGGGACACAGCACAGTGGACATCACAGAGATGCTGTGACTCTGCTTGGCCCCATGCTTGCATTTTGGGGTACCACCAGCACCCTTCTCTCGTTGGAGTGGCCCTTAGAGGAAGGTGGGTGCTGACACAGAACTGGTAGCAGTGGAAAGTCCCTGTCCTGGCACTGCAGAGCTCACATAAAAGGCAGATGCTGTGCATCATGAGCAGCACACAAACCCCGCAAGGCCAGCGTGGGTCTTGCTCTGAGCATCCCTGCCCTGAGACCTTATGGGAGGGCTTGAATTTCCCTCCATCGCATGTAAAATAAGACCAAGCTCCTTGCCCCAGGAAGGATGCTGGGGAGCCATGTACCTTCCAGCACACACCTGCCAGCAGCTACACAGCCTGTGGCACTGACACCAGCATCGCTCCGCAGCTAAAGCTCCTGCAGCCCTTTCGTGCCGCGAGCGTTGGGCTGGGAACAGGAGAAGCGATATAAATTAAGAGAGAAATTGTACCCTGACCACCTACTCTACAAGCACTTTAACAAAGCTGGCCTCCAGCTCAGGCTATCAGGTTAAAACCAAAAACCAGCCACCCCAGCCCCAAATTACTTCAGCACCTGAGGAAAAGCAACTGTATCTGTCAGGGATTTAACCTGCTTCCAAAGAAAATAAATCTGTGGCATATTTTCAGGTGCTTAATGTCCTGCTAAAGTTGGGTAAGTGCTGAATGGATAAAGCAGTATCACATTTTATGTTGCTGCTGAGCAGCACCGTAGGAGGGAAGGGAATTTATAATGCCGGCTGAGCTCCTTCTAGCACCACGTGGCCACAGGGCCAAATCCTGCCCTCATTCCTCGGACAAAATGTGCTGAGGAGGTTTAGGGAGAGGAACGCGGTCAGAGGGAGGGTCTGCAAAAAAAAAAAAAGAGGAAGGGGCTGCAAAGAAGAAGAAAAAAAAAAGCTGTAGTGATTTAAAAACTTTGATTCCTGTTTAAAGAGGGACGGAGGCACTTGGTTGCAGACCTTGGGCTGCACCAGGTGCTGCAGGCACATGTACTGGCCCAGCAAAGCCAGCTGGAAAGCACAGAATCATTCTGGTTGGAAAAGACCTTTCAGATCAAGTCCAACCATTCCCCCAGCACTGCCAGGGCACCACTGACCCCTGTCCCTCAGCACCACATCTCCATGGCTTGGAAACCCCTCCAGGGATCATGGGGACTCCACTACTGCCCTGGGCAGCCTGGACCAGCCCTGAACAACCCTTTTGGGGTAGAAATTGTTCCTAATGTCCAGCCTAAACCTCTCCTGAGGCCATTTCCTCTTGTCCAATTGCTAATGCTGTCCATGGGTCCTTTGCTGCTCCCATTATTGTCATTGTGCTGCCAGAGAGCCCAGGGCAGGGGTATGCAGGGCAGGCACAGGACCTGGCTCTGGGGTGGCTGGACTCTGCCCCGCAGCCTCTCAGGGATGGGTGCTGCACCCACCAGAGAGGATCAGCATCCTAGCAAGCTGCTCACTAGCCCAGGATGCAGGGTGACAGGCAGGGCTCCGGCAGGGAGGGCTCCCCAGCTTCCTCACTGATTAATTAATGTCTGCTTACCCCGGGGGGACTAGCGAGGGTCGCACAGAGCCACTTTTCACGGTTTCTGTCCAGCTGTGGTCAGCCAGATGTGGCATCGCAGCCACCACTCCAGCCAGAGCAAGACCGTTTGCATTTTTGCTCTTTTTTTTTCCTCCCATAACATACTTGTCTGATTAAAGCTGCGTACCTGGAAGCACTAAACTCTCCAGCGTGCAAAGGGGGAGGAAAGCAGAGCATGTGGAGGCCCATAAGCAGAACAATTCCTGTCTAGACCTCTTTTTTTACATTTGTTCCTAATTTCACTCTCCGCAGGCTCCCAGATTCATATATTTAGTAATAAATATCCTGGTAAAAGGAAGTGCTTTGCAGCTCCGCTGTGGTCTTGGAGAAAGTATGCAGGAGCCCTGGTATTAGGAACACAGGCACCAAGAGATGTGGTCCCAGCAGACGGTCACTTGGCTCCTTCCTCACCCCTTGGTAACGTTAGGAGCCCTCCAGCTCCCGAGGCTGCCTGACCTCCCCCTCCCCAGCCCCTTCTGCCCCATCCGAATCCAGCCCACAGCACGTCCTCCATCACTGCCAGACAGCAGGGAAGGGGCTGTGGGGGGGGATGTTAACTCTTTACAAGCTGTTTGCCCCCAGCCCAGGAGCTTTTTGCTGTAGGAAAGGGGTTTCCAGTGCTGTGGGGTGATGGGGGGAGTGGTGTCTCTTGGGGTTACTGGTGGAGGCACACGGGAGCTGGGATGCAATGCTTGCCCCTTCCCCAGCACCCTGCTTTATTTTCCCCACGTGCAAAGAACAGGTCAGGCTGCAACAAACCAAAGACACTTCACTGCATGGTTGGACAGGATGCTCCTTGATGAGCAGTTTGGTTTTAGGCACAATCCTGGGCCACTTGCCTGCTTTTGCCAGGACATCCATTGCTGCAGCTATAAAGGCACCAGCCCTGAGGTCTGGGAAGCCCCAGGGTGAGAGAAAATGGATTTTTTCTGTTCCTTCCAGCCTGAAGAAGACATGAGCAGAGCTCTTGCTGACTCCAGTCCCTGCCATGGCTGAGGAGATGGGCTTTGAGGTCCTGCTGTTCACTAGGAGCCAGTTCTGCATCATCACCACCCCACCTTTGCTTGGCCACTGCTAGGAGGGACCGACAGACCTTCCTGACACGCTGCAGCCCAACCCAGGCACTGAGGGAAGAAGCTTCTCACAAGCGACCGAGAAGGAGACAGCACAGAATTGCACTGGACGACACAGAGAGGAGAAGGGTGGGGATGAGAAATCATCTCAGATCTCCCCTCCCCAACATCTTGAGCACAGCCCTGGACCCCTGAGGGTGCCTGGTGCAGGGAGAGCCTCTCACAGCTGTGCCTCGCTCCTGGGCTGGCTCTGCAGAGCCCGGCTGTGCAGCCAGAGCCTCTCGGGGCCCTGCGTGGGAGGAAGGCTCCAGAGCAGCCGGGGGGGGGGGGGCTGAGCTCAGCCCATCCAAAGGCTCCAGCTAACACCCGGCTAACCAGGGCTCCAAACCACTGAGCTCCAGGTGCTGGAGTGCTCCATGGCCGGCTGGTGTGGACTGGCCTGACCTTGTCTGCTGAAGCTGTGGGAGAAGAAGACCTGGGGACTGCTAAGGAGACCACTCCAATCCCCACGGCAGCACAGCCAGCACCGTAAAAAAAATGGAGTGCTGGTTCCACGGAAACTGTGCCTGCACAAGGAGACTGTCTTACCTGTGAAGAACTGTAGCCCATGGTTTGTCCTACTGCAGTGCTACCTGCATCCCCTAGCAGCCTCAGGACCTTCTTCTCTGCAGCCAGAAGTGGCACATCCCTCTATTTAACAAGGAAGTTGGGAATTGCCCTTATTCACCCCACTGCAGAAGTTGGAGATTTAAATAAGTAGCCGAACGTGGTAGAACACAACAGACAGCACAGACAGGCAGGATTGCTGACTCCTGGTACCCCAGCACTGGAGCAGGAAGGAGCTTAGTCCCTATCACAATAAAGGCACAGCCAGAAACACCCCACGCTCGAGGGACACTCAGCTCAAGCCTTCCGTGTGAGCCCTGTGTCCCTTGTCCCCTAACCCTCGTCCTGGCCATCCTGCTGATCACAACGGCGGTCTCATTGTGGAGAGGAGTGAGGATCAGCTCTTCCCCACGCTTCCAAATGGCCAAGATGGAAAAAGGAGAGAAAAAAAGGAGAAAAGAAAAAAAAAAGTCCTCCCCACCTCCCCAGCCCTTCCCAGGGAGCGGAGGAGGCCAGCACCGTGTCCTGAAGTAACACCACCCGGCCTTGTCTTGGCTCTGCTCTGCACTAGCACATCCCTGGCCGCGCTGTCTGCTTGGCCGAGCTGTTTCTGTGCCGTGCGTGGGTGTCCTCCCGCACCCGGGACCGGTCTCCGAGGGGGGGGAGACCCTGCGTGGTCCCCCAATGGTGGCTCAGCTTGTTGGGATGCTCTGGGGAGAGGTCCCAAGGGAGAGATCTCAATGAGGGCAACACTCAGGTTGGGAAGATTAACTCCTATGTGGAAAGCAGGAGTTGAGCCGCTGCGTATGGGGGGGGAGCTGAGTCTGACCCTTGGCACTGGAGGGACACAAACTCCGGGGGTCTTATCCTAGGCGGGCAATGAGGCCATTTCCCAGCTTGTTTGTGCACAATGAACCCTGATGCCAATGCTTCAGACCGAGAAAGGAAAGAAGAAAAGAGCTCAGCAAGAGGCCAGGGAAATGGGAGAGCACCTGAGTGATGCTGGCTCTTCAAGATGCCACTTCCCAGACCTGCTGGGTCTTGCTACTTTTTTCCACCCTGGTGCTGGGTACAGGCAGCATTCAGGACCCTGGCCCAGAGTAACAAGAAATCACAATATAATAAACCGGCTGGGGCAGAGGAGACTGGATCTGAGCCCTTGATGCTGCAAAGTTTCGGGGTGAACTTTGCTTTATGCTCCCCTATTCCCTCCCTGTGCCATGTAAGTCCCAGGGCTCTGCCCAAGTGTAAAGCTGGGAGAGTGCTGGTGTGAAGGGAAGTCAGCAGCCACCATCCCGGGAGGTGAGAAAGCAGCAAACAAGCGAGAAGCCAAAACCAGTTTGGTGGCAAATACAACCTTCGTTCTGCATTTCCCCCAGTTCCTGTAATCCTACCCAGTCAATGAATAAGAGCTGGGCTGCTAGGAACAGCTGGGCAGCGTGCCAGCAGAAGACTTTGCATTTATGGAGCCAGCGGACAGGGCAGCTGCCAGAAACACAGACGGAGAACGTGGCTTTCCATATGAAAAACACTTTAAGCAGAAGGCCTGCATCACTTCGGTTTGCTTTCTCTCTCTCTCTCTCTCCCTCCTGACAGCAGCACTCCTGGCCTGGGGGGTGATGCTCTGTGTAAACAGGAGGGATTTCAACAGCCAGGCTTGGCCAGGGGTGGGCTGGGGCAGGGGCACGGGGGGTGGGGGCTCAGTGCCTGCAGAACCCATCGTTTCAACAAGACCATCTGAGCACTCCTCGACACAAGGACAGGATGAGACACTTCTCATGCCAATGCTTCCCTGCCTCGGCACAAGCGCTTCCCGTGCGGGACCCGCTCGTATCATCAGGCACCTCGTACTGCAAGAACATTTAATGAACAGGGGGCACCTAGCTAGATAACGCTATTCACAAGTTCCCAGGCTCATCCACACCAAACAGGTCCTCCTGGGTGCTGGAAACAGCTTGGGGATCCCAGCAGCCCCTTACTCTCCTCTGCATCTGCTGGCATGACACTCACCCCAGTCTCTGCTTCGATACCGGCCCTTTGCAGAGCGGCTCCTGCACTCGGGAGGTGCTTTTCCTACCACACTGGAAATGGGAGTTTGCACCACCGTTGATAGTCCTTGGAATAAGAAGGATTTCTGGAAGTGAGTCTATGGCACATCAGCAAGGGCTCCACGCCGGGGAGGTGCAGCCAAGTCTGGGCCAGCACTCGCAGGCTCTAACGCTGCCGTGGGCTTGTAAATGACAAATCGGAACAGAGACCTGAACATTTCACACCCCCCTGGACCCACATGGTCCCTTCTGGTGGCCTTAGCACTGTTCCCTGGTTTGAAGACATTTACAGAGGTCCCTGATACTCTGACAGAGGTAACCCAGAGCTAAGCCTGCAGTGACCCTTGCGTCTCCTCCCCCACTAATCCCCCCCCAGCCCCAGTAAGACCCTGATACTTCGTCTCCCACTAATGTCCAGACCAGAAACACCACATTTCAAAGGCAATCTATACACACTGCCTGATAAATTATTCAGCAGATAGGACATTGCTGGAATAGTGCTGAGCTCTGCAGAACAGGATCCCGGACACATCCAGGCTCCCGCATGGCTTGGAGAACCAGGCTGTGCTGGGGACCAGGGCTCAGGGGGCTCCTGGGCACAGCTGAGGGCAGGAGGATGACACCATGGCCATAGAAATCTGGGGTGTGAGAGACACCTTTCCACACACAGGCACCAGCTTGGTGCTCTCTTGTCCTGGTTTTAGCATCCTGGCAGTAAGAGTTAAGCTGGAGGTACATCAGGCTAATGCAGAGGAAGCATCAGGCCAACACCAGGACATATTCCCCATATTTGCATCAATCATAACCCATGATAAACTCCTCCAGGGGACTGGAGAGGCCCGGGACTGTTCCTCTCCTCTTTGCCCATTCTCAGCTCAGCCCTTTACAGCCAGAAATGCTCCCCCAGTGCTCCCAGAGCAGTGCTGATGGTCTGGCTGAGGTGGGAAGCAGGGATGGTGAAATGTCATGTCCGCCTGCTCTTATTATCACCCGATATATTGATACATAACAACGATATTACAAATCATTAAAAAAATACGACACTATAATCCAAAGTGTTTTGTTTCGTTTGGCAGCCCAAAAACTCCTAGAAAAGCTGCTGCTTTTCCAGTAAGTTATATAAGCTTTTCCCAAATGCTGAGGTCACCCCATACGATGTCCCTGCAGGTGTCCCTCACAGTGGTGGCACTGCCAGGCTGTACTCCTGTGCCAGAGCAGCTCAGCAGCTATGGAACCCAGCAAAGGATGCCCAGGCCGTGGGAGACACGCCACACAGCAACAGCCACTCTGAATTTCGGGGTTTCCTGAAGAAAGCAGAAGTTCATGGGACAATTACAGATCCCCTCCCGCCAATTACCGTTGTTAGGCTCTAAAACAGAGATTAGCTCTGAGCGAGCCGTCTGAGTTTGCAGCACACTTAAGCAGGCTGCCTTCAAATCGCATCGATCTAGGGGATGCCTGCCCCAGCAGCTCGCACCAGGGACTATGTGCTCTGCAATAATGAGGCAATAATGTCATTTAATACAACCAAATCACGCCTAATGAAAAATAATATTTGCACAGCTCATCAAAGCGGCATTGAGGCTTACTAAGCACAACTCCAGGCATGAATTTAAATGACTGCAGATGCTACGCGGAGTGCAGCGGTGCCACTGGGGAGGGATGGGGGGAAAACGCTGAATCACCTGGACGCTGCCTGTGCTGCCCTTGGGAACGTTCCCTTCCAGTGCCTCTGGGGCCATCCAGAGGGTGCTGCAATCACCATCCCACAGGGACAAGGGAAGGAGTCTGCAAACATTACAGCATTGCCTGGAATAAAGCAGGGTATAGCCACCCTGCTCTGCCCTCCTGACCCTCTGTAGAACTACAGCCACATCCCAAAAAGCTTCGTTAGGGATGCTATTGGTATTGATAGGGGTGTTATCAGTATTGATAAGGATGCAAGCAACATTGATAGGGGTATTACTGGTATCGATAGTGGTGTTACTGGTATCGATAGCGGTGTTATCAGTATCAGTGGGGACATCAGTGACTTGGTGCTGCCCTGCAGTGCATCCCTGCACATCAGCCCTACAGTAGCATCAGTCCAGGAGAGTTAAACTCAAAGACTAAGCCCAAGGGAAGAACTAGTATGGGCACGATGGACTTGCCTCTGGGTCCGACTCTGGGAGCTGCCGCTGCAGAGGCTCATGGTCTGCTGGCTTCTGTCAGGATTTGAGAGCTGCTGTCAAACCACACCAGAGGGTTTTACCCTCCCCAGTCCCACCTTTCACTACCCAAACAATCACACTCTGCTTAAGTACCAGGCATTATTTCCATACACCAGCTGGAAGGCAGGCTGTAATCCCAAACACACATAAGCAGCCTAAACTCCTTTAAAAAAATAAAGAAAAAAGAAAGAAAGACAGGCTGTCTTTCCACCCTGCATCATTTAATCGCCTCTTGAATTATGGTTTAGTCAGCCTGAGATATTAGCAATCAGAGAGAGCAGGTTTTGGTATTAGCAGCTTGAGATAAGCTACGGCAATCACTGCTGAGTGGGAAATAAGTCGGAGGGTGGGGAGCACCCACCCCCCCCCTAAGCCTGCTCCTGGCAGGGTGGTTTTGCAGGCTGGAAACGTCCCCTGGCCAACCTGAAAAGCTTGTGTGAGCTTACTGAGAACTAACAATAAATCTTACTTCTGACCAGTATTCTTTCCAGGATTGCTCCGTTCACCTGGATTTTGAAAGCTCTTCGGGCTGAAACCATCCTCGAGATCCTGACGCAGCCAGGGCTGCCCTGTGGGACCTGGTACTTACACCAGCAGCTCACACCACCTTTTCTGCTGTCCCAAACACCTTGAGAGCAGAGCTTCCTCGCTCAGACAGGACTGCTGGGGTATGTGGATGGGAAGAGACTCAAACAGAGTCTCCAGTTGAGCTCTTGACAGATCACAACCCTGGCTGGGAGCTGGATCTGCCTTCTGGCCCCAGGCACACCAACACCATAGCTGAGCTGGCTTCAGCACTCCCATCCATGATGGTCTTGGGGACAAGGCTCTTATGGGCCAGAGATACTGCATAGGGGGACCCTCTGATGGCCATGTAAAGCAGCAGCTCTCACGGTGGCCCTCCCAGCAGTGGCTGTTTTAGCTCCAGGGATTTGTCAGCTCTGGTCATGAAGTGGAGCCTCATTCTTATGAGAAGACATTGCAGCAGCTGGCCTGGGGGAGAAGGACTGAGTCAGCCCTGCTGGGATTCAGCCCTGTGCTATTAGAAACACTACATGCTCCAAAGCTTGTGTTTGCACCTTTTAGCTTTAGCCTCAGGCAGCCACGAAGCCACTCAGACCCCTGCGTGGCACTGAGAGGAGCAGCAGCCGATGCCAGCAGCCAGCCCCAGCTCCACATTCAGCCTCTGTGCAACATCTGAGCAAAAGCCTTGGTCCAGCCCAGGGCCTCTGCCTCTGCCTGCTCTAGGGCTCTGGCAAATGAAGTAGTGCTGTTCCTGAGAGGGACAGGGAAACATTCCCTGGAAATCCCTGGCACCATTCCAGGTGAGGTCGGACAGGGCTCTGAGCAACCTGCTCCAGTTGCAGATGTCCCCGCTCACTGCAGAGGGGTTGGACTAGATGACCTTTGAAAGTCCCTTCCAACCCAAACCAGTCTGTGATTCTATGAAACCGAGCCCTTGGTTGGGTAAGGCTCTGCTTTTGAAGCCAGGTTGCTTGAAAACTATCAGATATCAGCCCATTTCCAAACTAAGGTGGCTTCTCCCAGGCCAGGCACTGGGTAAGCAGCGAGCTGGGATCAGCTCCACTTTCCTTCCACCCCTTGTGCTGGTGGTGAGGAAGGATGAGAACTCACACCTGACCCCATGGCCCCTGCAGAATTCCTGAGACGCAGATGAGCCATCGATCCTGAGCTGCAGATGAGCCATCGATCAGGGGCTGGGGAAGGAAGGACATGTACAGTGTACGTTTCCAGTAAGCAGTAAATCCAACAGCTTTGCATTTCCAAGAGGCATAAACACAGCTCTGTGGGACGGGGAGATCCTCGGCAGATTAAAGTCTTTGTGAGCCGCACAGTTCGCTTTCATTTGCTCAGGATTCACAGACCCAGGCTGGGCTGGAGGCAGCCAGGAGAACTGCCTCCCTGGTGCTCATTAAATGCAACAGCCAGAGAGCTCCAGGGACCACCCTCCACCCAGCCACAGGCAGGAGGGGGACCAGCACCCTTCTGTCCTTGTTCCCTGCCAGCTGTGGGTGGGTAGCTGATGGCCAGTGACACCTCCAGCAGCCCCACACTGTCCCCCCAGCACCCCACTGTCACACACCGTTTCCTGGGCTCTGTGCAACCCGCTTACTCCTCATCAGTCCTCGCTCCTCTGCCCCTGGGACACAAACTCCCTGCAGTGTGACCTGGCCCTGTGCTTCCAGCTTCGGTTGCTGCACGACACTGAGTGAACCCCTGGGTGCTGGCTGCGACCACCCAGCTTCTTCCAGAGACAAGCACTCGGGGCTGCCTGTACAACCACTCACCAGCAGCCCCCCCCCGGGGATCTCAAAAGGGATATATGCTGCTGCCATAAAAGAAAGAAAAAAAAAAAAAGAAAAAGGAAAAAATCATAAAAAAGGGTAGGAAGTTTCCATAGCTACAGCTTTACATTGCTCCGGCAAAGGCTCCAGTTCAGCCCGTGTGATGAGAAGCAAGCAGAGTGTTTTTCCCACTCCAGCCCAGCAAGGTAGCACGGTGCATGAATAAAGAAGTGGCGAGGAGAGAGAGCTCAGCGATTCTGGAAATCATGTATAAAGGCTAAGGACCGGCACGTGAGGCTGCCGCTAGCACGAGTTGCATTTGCAGGCAGGGAGAAAAGGAGCCCTCAAAGCCCCCATCTCATCAGCGTGCTGCTTGACGCGGTCAGAGACCAAAACCTGCTTCGTTTACATTACCATCTGCGTGGTGCTCCCAGGGCTGGGCTTCCAGAGACATGGGGACGGTGCAAGCAGTGAATCTGTGGAGATTTAGGACACGCTGCCAGTGCAGACACTGTGCCCAGGACCTGGGGCTCTGGGGGCTTGCCTTGCTTCGTATCCAAGCCTTGTAGGATGTTGGGTCACTCACGTCAGGCTGGTGTCGGCACCGCGGGGAAGGACCCACGCCTTTGCAAAACGCTCTGCTCAGGAACAAGAGGGTGATGGGCTTCCTCGTGGCTTGTGACCAGGGGTTTTCCGACAGGCTGTAAAATCTCCTTATGTTATCCTTTTTAATAAGGATTTATTGTTGCTGCATCAGGGGAATTAATACAGGCCGTCTGAGAGGGTAATTTTCAGATTCTCGGCAACTTACACTGAACCCGTTCCAGTAAATTTCCCTTTTTTCCTCACCTTAATTCTGTTACAGCTTTTCCTGGGAGATGAGAGGGAAAGATTTAACTCAGAGGGGAAAAAAAAGAAGCCCAGAACAACAAAACCATAAGCAAAAAAGCGGAAAAGATAAAGTAATTGAGACAGCTCAGCTGAAAACCGTCATTAGGCGAATAAAGAAACAGAGAAAAACCTTCACGCAAATTGCTCTACTCAAAACCATGTGGGCTTAACAGCGCTGCTGGGATCGAATGTTTGAAATATCGACTGTTCCCAGGGACAGCATCTTTCAGAAATCAAAACACATGTGATGGATCTTTTTGCCTCGCGTCAGCACCAGGGCGACGCAGCCCCTGCCTTTGAAATGACTCCTGGATGTGGGAGAGGCCCGTGAGAGCGATGGGGTGGCTCCTGCTCCCACTCACTCGCTCGCCCATCTTCTCCCCGTCCCCAGGAGCCAAAGCAATGCCACTGCTGGCACCGAAGGGAGCAGGAAAGCGAGGCCAGGCCAGGCTGGTGGGACAGCTTCTGCTGGTGTTCGATGCCTGCACACGTCAGGCTCACGCTCCCCCGCTCCTCGTGGCTGCAGAGGATCAGTGCTGGCATCTTCCTGAGCAGGCTGCAGCTTCTGTCTTCCTTGCTAAATGATGCCTACTCAAGGGACTAGTAAATCATAGAATCATAGTGTTGTTTTGGTTGGAAGAGACCTTCAAGATCACCAAGCCCAACCGCTAACCCAGCACCGCCAAGTCCACCCCTAAACCACGTCCCTCAGCACCACATCTAACTTTCACTGAACCTTCACTGGTTTTTGGAGCTCCCTCGAGCCTGGTGCTGTAGTACCACAACGAGCACATCATTAACGACCGACCTCAACGGCAAACCACGCAGATGCCTGCCTAACAGAGAACTTTGTGTCTTACAGACCCCAGACACGTAAACCACGAGCATCCCGAGTGCCCGGTGCCTGGTCAGCAGGCCATCGAAACGCAGGCGCCCGATTCACGTGGGAGCTCTCTCTGCCTGCAGGAGATGGAGCTCTGCCCCCCAAGGTAGAACGGACCACTGGCCTCCTCTGGGAATCGGGAATACGGCCACCGCTGTCTCAAACCCCAGGCTTGTTGACTAAAACACCCTGCAACCCAGCTGCCACTGCTCCTGGGCTTGAGAGCGGAGAGAGCGAGCAGCGCGTGGGAGCCCAGGAATTTCTGCTGTGATCACACGATGCTTCAGTTCTGCTGCCGGGTGATTTAATCAGGATTACCGTGAAATTGCACATGACTGTGATATTTGGATTACACGGCAATGTTAGCATTCATAGATTTAAAAAAAAAAAAAAAAAAAAAAAGCACTTTTTCTTCTCAGGTTCCTGCAAATGTGCTCACCTGCAGTCATTTTTGGAAATCTTTCCTTTTGGAGCCAAACCCAAACACTGGCTACAGCACCAGCGTGTCGGTGTTACGCGTTTCTGAGGCTGGGCAACTCTAATCCTCTGCAGTCAACAGGACTGCCCTAGCCCACCAATGTTAGTGCTCTATATTTACTACTAATCAAGTCAGGTAGTATTTTAAAGACCGGCTTTTCGTCTGCCAATCCTAACATTCAACAATATTACACAATATTTACAAAGGTATCCAGAAAGCAAGTAAGATCAGTGCTTGGTTTCACAGAAACCGGTCTCACAGTCTTGTGTTTTCTATAACCTCTGCTGTTTTATTTAAAAATACAACAGAAACAAAGATGTGATGCCAGAAACACAAGGGAAAACATGTGCAACCAAGAAAACCCCACTTTCTGTGGGCTGAATCTGCTCCTACGAGCTACTGTGAGAATCAGAAATAACTCTTGAGAAGACAGTGATGCTAAACTGTTGCTAATTAGAAAAAGCAAATGGGAACTTTCTAATATTAATTGCATACATATTATGCTTGTCTTTATCTCAGGGGGCTATGCCTGCCTACAGGATGGCACATCCAGGCTGGCCAGAGGGGATACCACCAGACCTCCCCTGCAAAGAGCAGCTGGGATCATCCTGCTCCTGGGCTCGGATTGAAGAAGCCGGGAAGATGCTCAGCCTGCCCTGCTCCTCTGCTCTGCAATGCCAGGCATGGTGGGCACCTCTGGCACTTCTTATAGCCCAGAATTAGCCACAGGGGTTTTATATCCCCGAGGTGCCAAATGTCCCGGGAGCTTCTGCCCAAGCTGAAGCAAGTTCAGCGGTGCCAGCACCCGGTGCTGCAAACCAGAGCTGCCTTTCTCCGGGTGCAGCTTCAGCTCTGGCACAGTCAGTCAGAACGTGGCTCTGGTGACAGCTGGATCCGAGACATCACCTGGAGGGGTTTGAGAAACACCTTTCGAGGGCTTTAACGCATCCCCTGTTTGCAGGCACCTCAAAGCAAACCCACGGGACAGACATTAGTTCGAATTATTCCCCCAGCCCCTCTTTTGTGTAATACAGTAACAAACCCGCAAAATTAGCCTAACAGCAAACCCAAACCAACACTTCTTATCCTTCCCCTCCCAACTCCACTCCCACTCTCAAAGCACGGCTGTTTTTCCCCAGATCCCACCGCTAATCTTTCCAGGGCTTAGCTACCCAGCAGGCGACACCAATCAAACCAAGTCACCTCCTTTTCCTTCCACATGAGAGCCTTATGCATTGCATCCCTGTAAATCCCTGCTCACACTGGCTTGCAGAGGAGAGAGGGAGAGATCCCCAACAGAGAGGCCGTGCATTTCCTGGGCCACCTTCCTGCAGCCTGAGCACCACAGCACTTGCTCTAAACAGAGCCTCTGGCAGCCTCTCTACTGTATTTTTCTCCCCGGGGGGGGGAAGTTTAGCTTGGATTGCCTCAAAAGGCATCGTGTCTTGCTATGCAACTCACGTATATTGCGTTACCTAAGGAGTGACAAGGTGCACATTATTCTGCAGATGCAAAGGTGGGAAACCAGGAGGAAGAAAGAGCATCACTGCAAGCAGACACCCTTAGGGAGAGCCTCCCTGCACCGCATCGGCTGTCATCGGGCAATGAAGGCAGGCAACAGATAAAGGAGAGAGCTAATGGTCTGCCACAGCTCAGGCCTTCTTGCCTGCATCTTCTTATCCACGACAGGTCTTAAATCAAATCCACCCTGAGAGCAAAGGGAATCCAGATGTAAATTGAATGGCGAAGCCCAGGCAACACCCTCCACTTAACTGGGGAATCAAACCCGGGCTTCAGGACAGGAGCTCTGTGCTGGGACTGTGCTGTCCTGCCAGCTACCTCTGAAAATACTGTATCGTTTCCTAGGGAAAACAGCAAACAACCCAGAGGAGCGAAGGTGGAACATTTGGAATAAAAATGAGCCAAGCTATTTGTAGGTTAAGTTATTTTTCTCACAGGAAGCGGTGCCTGTAAGTGGATGCTGGAGCAGAGCTGTGATTTGCACGCTCCAGGGACTCGTCTGGCACTTGCCCGTGAACTCCTCTATCTCCGGGCACGCTCCCGCATCACCACAGCAAACACCCGCTTCGATGGAGCCCCTGGATCATTCTTTACAGCACAGCCCAAGACATGTCCCTGGTGTGATCAGTGCCAGTTTACAAGTCTTTGAATCTCGAGAGGTTTTGATGCACTTCAGCTGAAGAGAGCCGAGCTGGGGAGAGGTCGAGGGGGAGACCAACAATCCATGAATCCATCATAAAGCTGTGGCAGTCCTGAGGGTTTCAAAGCACCCACAACACCCAGCAGTCTGGGTATTTACCTTCCCCCCGACAGCCACTCTCATGAATGCCGCTGTGTTTTCCCCTTTAACCTCAAACAGTCCGAATCTCTGAGTAAAGAGACAACCTGGCTGCGACTGATGCCAGCTCTGCAGGTACGAGTGGATGCTACAAGAGACCACTTCCATTATGGACCAGCCTAGATTTCCAGGCAGCTGAGGAACAAGGGACTGCTCTGCACAGGAAAAAAATGAAACCCCAAAGGACTTTTCCTCCCAGTTTGCTAAGAGACCCCTCCAGCAGAAAGGAAGGAAATCCCAGCTGTGTGGCACGCCCACTGCTTGCAATTCCCCCAATGTAATGAGCTTATCAGCTTCTGCGGCTCAGCCCCTGGGATGAAACTGTACCCAGAGAAAAGCCATAGTGCGGCCTCAAAGCCGTCCCTAAAGCTGGCACTGTGGAGAGCTTCGTTCCCCTCCTAGCAAGAAGATCATCTCCTTTATCCCCTGCCCAAGAGAGGCCAACCCGTGCCTTCGAAGAGCCTAAGCTGGAGTTTAGTGGTTGTTCAAAGAACAAAACAAAACAAGAAAACAAGCTTTTTCACCAACTCTGTTTTTCAGGCTGTCAGCTTCTGATGGTTTCCTCACCACCCAAGTTTTTGTAATTGGTATCTCAGTGACTGACCCATGGGAGGACAAGGCTGGAGCACCAGCAGATGACCAGAAGGGAGAAGGCAGACAGGGAGTGGCAGGCTGGGGACTGTGGACAAACAGCCCTGAACAGCTCAGAACAGCTCTGAAAGCTCGCCACTGGCACCCACTGCCAGGGCTCCTCTGCAGTGTTGACACAGCTCATGGCAGCACCAGATAAGGCAGAGGAGAGCTGGAGCCAGCACCTAGGCTGGGATGGTCCCACTGCGGGCTCTGGTCGGCTCCATGGGCACCCCTTGATCTCACCCTCCCTCCCCCCTTTTTTTTCCTGAGAAAATCAGTGACAAAACTGAAAGAAAAAAAGTGGGAGACCGCGATGTGACTTCCTCTCCATCAGAGCTCTCTGAGGGGCATAAAATGAATGGTGAGAATTAATTCTGTTTGCCCTGGGGCCAAGGCAAGAAGCCAGGAGTGATTTCTGCCAGGAAGGTGTGCAGATGTCAGGCTGGTGTGAGTGACAGCAAAGCCACAGCTCTTCCCCGCTGTCCCATGTGAGCGGCATCCTTGTCACCCAGGCGCTGCCACTTGGCATCTGCCAAAAATTCACTCGCCCTTCTTTCTCTTGTTTTACAAGGAGGCTATCGACTGAGCGGGGAGATGACGAATGAAGATGAGGGCTGCCGAGTGTCTCCTCCAGCAGCCTCGCTGAGCCCTGCGAGTGCTGGCAGCCCTTGCCACCCCCACCTCTCCCTGCAGAGCCTCCCACCTTCCTCTCAGGTGCTCAGAGGCGGTTGCTTTATCCACTGCTAATGACATTTATTTTCTTTTCAGAGCCTCGGGGAGGACTCCTTCTCTCGCCTTCCCTGCTGATGTGAATCCTGCTGCCCTATTATGCTGATCTGAGAGGGTTTTTTTGCTGTTGAACTGCTGGCAGTCTCCCCTCCATCCCCCGGCTGTGCCCCCCAGCCAGCTCTTCCCACAGCCCGACGCACATTTCCTGGGCTTGATCCAACCAGCACTGAAGTAAAGAGAAAAACTCCTCATGTTTTCAGGTTGGATCAGGTTCCCGGCCTGGCGAGGACAGGTCAAGACTTGCTTTTGGGTTTCTGGTAACTTGCTTCTAACACATTCTTCAGAAAAAGGCAATTATCACCGTGCCATTAAGGCTTCCCCCATTGCACGGCCAGAGAACTCACTGGGAGTCTTCTGAAATAACCTTTGAACAATAGATCCTGTCTTGTTTACTGAATGTTTCTGAACATAACAGCAATGCACCCAGATGTCACCCCTGTCTACTGTAAGCCTAACTATTTCTGGAAACACACCAAGGGCAAATTGCTCGGATAATGTCAGATATTGTTGCGGAGAGAATGTGACAAGTTTCCATCTCTTTGATAAAAGCTGCAGAGCAGAGGGACGTTACCCAGGGCGGCAGAGATGCGTGCACCTTCCGCTCAGCCCCACGCAGCAGCCCCGTCCCTGCCTTGGAGCTCACGGGCAGGTACGAGCATCAGCCGCTTTCCAGCAAGGGAGAAAACGGCGAGCAAAGCCCAGCGAGCTCACAAACTGCCGTGCTGGGTGGTGTGTCACTGCGGGTGGCTTTTGTCCTGGAGGTAAGAGATGGGGAGAGACAGCGAGGAGGGGCTGAGCTGCCCTCGTGGCCAGGCACACTTGGGGAAGGTGTCTTGGCCCATCTCGGGCCGTTATTCTGAATGAAGCCGGACACCAGCTCTGGCCCATCACGGGTGCTTGATTCAATGAGCAAGATAAAAAAAAAAACTGTGTCTCCAGCGAGAGGGTGAACAAACTGCCGTCAGCCCCAGAATCATCTCTTTTCCCCACTCCATGGCCTGCCAAGAGGAGCGGCATGCCAAGGGAGATGCCAGCACCCACCAGCATCCCAGGCTGCAGCTTACACCGCTGCCCCACAACTCCAGTGAGAAATCTGTACTCCCAGCCACATAGGATGGGGCGAAATCATTGTTGTCGTGATTCTGGCCTAGATCAGCTCTGTTCCTGTCCCCCTTCCATGCTTCCTTTGGCACAGGCACCTTGAGACCCGCACAGCTGGCAGGACCCAGGTCCTTCCTCTGGTGCCCTGAACTTCTATTAATGGGTCATGGCTGTTACTAAGCTTTCCAGGGAGAAATATGTCCAAAGATGTTTCAAAATGTTATTAGGGCTTTTAATTTTGTCTCCTAACCTTTCCAGCTGACCTCTGCCCAGGGCTGTTCTCGCGGGGACTGCAGGGCTCGCAGGTTCCTGAGGTCCCAGCCTTGTCCTGGTTGGCCTCAGCTTTGATCTGAATGTGACTGAAAGGCCTGAAGACAGTCAGACTCCATCACCCAACCTATTTGTCCTCCCTCTGCCAGTCTGTCGTGCTGGGATATGAGGTTTTTTTCTCAGGCAAAAGGTGAACTAATCCTGCCTACTGTAATAAATAAGATCACAAGGAGAGAAGATGATAACGGACAACAACAGGGGAAGAAGTGTAAATTAGAATGGGAATGAGTTGCAAGTTCAACCCCAACACCTGCCACCTCTCCTCCATCCCTTCCCTGCTCTTCTTCAATGTTCTAAGTTACATCACAAGCTGTGGCTGCGGGAGCCCTGCCAGCAACAAGCACCTCTTCACTGGCCATGTCCTTATCCATATCCATGACAACACGACAGCCAGGTACCAGAACATGACGAGTGAGAAGGCACCAAGTCATCCCCATTTCTTACACCAGCATTAACACAGCCAGGCACTGTGCAGCCAGATGAAAAGCTCCGGGTTACATAAATACCTTACAGCTGCAAAAACCCCTCACTGACCCAAGCGATGGGCACCGAGGACGTGTCCTGATGTGCCCAAAGATCAGCGGCACTGACTCCTTCAGCCTGCAAGGATGCAGCTAAGCTCTCTGGGCTGCAAATAAATGCCCAAGGGAATTAACCACTTTTATCTCTTTGAATCTGGTGCCCAGAAAAACTTTTAAAGGATCCTAAGGAGGGTACTCAGGCATGGCTGTAGGGTCAGTAGGTATTCTTCACCTTCAGCCATGGGAATACCTTTAGAAAGACTTGCTGTTGGTGGTCAGTAGGCAAGCAGGTCCTTCTGAACATGTTCTCCTGAGATTGTAAAGCCCATGAGACCAAACCTTCAAGCTTGATTCTCGTGTCACCTACACGAGGGTGTGGGGACTGACTGCTTCAGCTGCAATGGAAAAAGATCGGGAGGAGATGTGACAATTAGATGGATCTGTCAGGATTTGCTGGAAAACACAGAGAAACAGGGCAGAGATATGGCCAGTAACCACAGCGCTGGTAATGGTCTGCAACTCTTTTGTGCTCAGGCAGGCACAGGTATCTAAGAACTGCCTGTATTTGTAATCTGTGTTTCCTGACAAGAAAGGAACAAATGTTTCCTTCCTTTCCCCTTGCCTCCCCACATCGTTCCTAAGTGAGAACCAATGTACTGAGGGGTGATAAAACAACATCAGTCACTTTGCGGGGGATTTTGCTGAAGTTCTTTATACCTACTGAACACCAGCACCATTCCTTAAGAGGTCCTGTCATCGTGCTGCACAGAAATCCTGACACGGAGAGGAAGGAGGTTACACTTTTAATTACAGCTACACGGTCTTTAAGGTGTTTGAAATCTATTTTCACCAGCTGACAGCCCTAACGCATCTTTCTGCTCGTTTCAGACTAGATGAAAACCAGCCATAAAAGGTGGCAAAGAACCTTCCATTATTCACATGCCATTGCAACAAGGCAAGTGCCCAAGTACAGGTGTGAGGATAGTTGAGGCGCTCAGTTCATGCACAATTTATGTAAACTCTTTCCCCTTAACAGCATTGTAATTTAGGTGCTTACTTAGTGAAGACAAGCTACAATGACTAAAAAAAAACCCATCATTCTGGGTACTTTTGCTCAAATGAGGTCAGCCAGGAGCACTGTCTGCACTCTAAACGTTGGGATGTCCTCCAGGTTTCCTAAAATGCCAGGCATCCATCATGAAAGATTGAAGAGCATGATTTTACCATCTAGGTTTTACGATGATTTCACTGCTCATTTTAGGCTAGAAGACAATCTGTTGAACCTCACAGTGCAGTCTTCTCTTACCTTTAATTTATTCTGTCAGAAAACTGTCTACCTTAATGAGTATGAGCACACCCCCACTACCTTCCAAGTTTGGTGATCTGTTATGTCAAACATAAATAATCCTGTCTGAAACCAGTCGATACGGGGAAATGAAAAGCCATCTTCCCCTGGGGGCTTTTTCTCTCCCTCTCACAGCCACCCCCCCAGGCCTGCATATACAGAACAAAGCCCGTGTACTTCTGGGAGCACAGACCTGGACCGCTGTTGTATTAACCAAATAGTGACAAAACCAGCCCATAGATAGTTGTGTAATCACCTTCCTTGCGTTCACCTTTGGATTCCTCTCCATCACCATTGCTTCATAGAATGTGAGTTACCAGCCTGGTTTGCTGCCTAACCTGGGGCTGGGGTGGTCTCTACAAACTCATCTGGATGAAGTGGGGGGTTCCTATATCCTTTGGGGCCAGGACACGAGATAGGAACAAACCTTTGTCCTAGACGCATGGCTCCAGCTCAGCTGCTCAGACAGGTGAGCAAGAGAACCAGGTTCAGCCCCGTGCTGAGTGTGCAGTGCAGGATGAGATGTCCTCAGGGCAGAGAAGGACATGACCCGCGCACCCTGGCATGGCACGGGATGGGGGCAGCTTTCCCACCCAATCCCTGAGAGATGCTTTCACGACCTCTTTCACAGGCATGGCTTTGAAACTAAAGGTGCTGTAGGACCAAGAAAAACCAAGCCTGGAGCGCTCCGGTATTTTCCATCTCGGTCTAAGGCAGCGGGACTGGACCAGTGCCTCCCGTGAGACAGGCTATCGGTGAGAGGATGCTGTGCAGTTCTCCATGTCCCTACTCATTCTGCCTCCCCGCTCAAAAATCCCTTCCCAGCCCCAACTCTGGCAGCCGGGGCGATCCTCTGCCCGCTCCCCTCCTGGCAGGCGTTCCCCTGGGACGCAGGGGTCCCCCCCTCCCCCCCGAGCAGCATCCCACCGCTGCTGAAAGGCAGTTCAGGATGCACCATGAGGAAGGCAGCAGAGGCGGGAGGTTGGAGGGGGGAGAAGTAAACAGGGGAAAAGCACCGCAGAAGACCCCACCGTTGCGAAGGACGGGGAGAAGGAGCCCAGGGAAAGCCGGGGTGAGGGGG